>VNJR01007143.1:0-33539 GCA_008042585.1 Drosophila punjabiensis
TACCAGGAAAAGTGCGCCTTGTAATTGCCGCGGGAAATTGAAATAGATGCCCGATAATAAGCACTTAGCTCGAGCCCAAAGTCACTCGATAAATGCATTAAAAACTTTTCCCAGCCGCCGAAAACTTCGACGCTGCGAGTCTCTGTGCACTTTGGCGAGCGGCAAGCTTATCGTTAATTAGCTTTCGACTAATTCTGAACTTGAGCATAAGTTTTAACAGCGAACTGCAGCGATTTTAATCGATGCGTGTTTTGCCATTAAAGGAAACTTTAACTACCGAACAGCGGTTGTAAAAATATAGAAAGAAGAATTATAATTATAAACCGCACTCCTTTGATGAGTGTAAGTTTCATTGAGACTTGAGCTTCTCAGAAAGGGTCTTTACTAAAACGATATAGAAATTGAATGAATTTTTGTATATAGTTTATAATAAGAAGGAAAATATATTATTATTTTTAAATAATAGTATTAACAAAACAGTATAGAAATCTAATGATTTTTTGTATATATTTTCTTATAAGCTCGGGAAAATAAATTATTATTTAAAATAATTGAAATATTTTAATAAGGAAACTATATTCTTGGGTTTTTTTAATTCTTCCAAGAGATCTTACAAAATAAGAAAAGAAACTTACTAATGATATTTTATTACCCTTGTAGGTAGCAATTTGATCGTTTCCTTCACTTGAAAATCTATCATATTTAAGCCAAAAGAAATCTTTCATTTCTAATCGGAAAGCGTTGGCGTGTTAGTTTTTATTCGGTTAATGTCTGCAAATAAAGGATAACAATAAAAATTTTAACATTGTTGATGAACCCCTTATAGAATTTTTAAAAATTAATTAAATCTTTGTTTACCACTTGACATGACCAGATTGACTTGCTATTCATGCTGATGGTTTGCAGGGTCAGAAATTACTCCTTCTCTTCTTTATAAGCTAACTGAAATTATAATACACCGAAAAAGTTATTAAAATATATATACATACATTTATAAATTGTACTTTTTTACCCAATATTTTTTAAAGTCAAAACAACACTGAACTGCACTGATCCATATTAAATTTCAATCAATCAATTTGTCTTAAAATAAATCATAACATAACAAAATGCCAGTCTTAAAATAAATCATAACATAACAAAATGCCAGTTGATTTAAGTATTTTTCCCAAATTCACCTGCATCACAAATATTTCCATGCATTTATTTACCATTTATGCCTTGAGCTTAGTAAATTTCTGAAACGTTCCGCATAATCAAATTGTTTTCTTTTGTGAATTCCACAGAAAAAAAAAAAGAAAAGAAGTGAACACACACAATTTGATTTGATAAAATTCCTTTTTGTGTCTTCGATAACATTGGTTCGCATTTCTCCGTTCTGTAATCCAATTTTGATGGCAATGCAAATTAAATTCGCATCACTTGACTTGTCGCATTCAATCTGCCGAGATGGAGAGTCAGTCTTAACCCTCTGATTTTCCACACTTTCCCAGCTTTTCCCGGCGAAACAGAAGATGGGTTTGATAAACAAGCTTGCACCTCTTTCATTTGTGTGCAGCGAAGGATGAAAACCTCACAGACATCCAGGAGATTTTAATATGATTTCTTAGAAACACACAGGTAAACATACATACATGTATAAATGTGTAGTTGTATATAATATCCTGCATTTTGCACTCTGCCTTTACAAAATATGGAAGGACACACATGCCAGCGCATGCAGATGCTCTGTGACACCCGACTAAAAGTAAATTCATTAAAAATTCCATCATAAAAATACCTCGGCTGCTCACGTCAGCGCCCCAAAAAAAAGAGGAGCCAAGACTTGTATTCTTTTCACTAACTAACTAAAAGTAAACCATAAAACAGACAGGACGGCAGGGGCGGGTAGGCGGGCAGGCGGAAGAGGAAGCTATCTCTCTGCTGGCTGTCCTTTGAGCAGGACTCGTTCCGCCTTCGTCTTATCTTGCAGCTTCCATCACACTTCACTTACATACTCTTTAACATGTCAACATGTCAGGGCTGCGCGCGCGTGTGTGTGTATCGGAGCTGGTGTGCGGGTGTGCTAGTGTGTGACATAGTGACATAATAAAATGTTACTTTAGTTAGTAGTTTAGACGTCGAAAGCACCGCAAAAAGATGCTATGCCACAGTGGCGAATGCAGCACTAAGAAACTTCCTTCATTTCTTCTGAGTATTTTTCTTGGGCTCTAAAAAGCGTTGGTTTAAGTGCAGTTCGGAAGTGCTACTAGGATCTATTTGGATCTGGAAATGCCTGGCAGAAGAAAATCTTTTACTTTCTGGGAAACTGAAATAAATTAGCCATTTTTTGGGGTAAGGTTTTATATTAATTTTTAAAATCGAAATCTTGATTTTAAAATGTATAACTCCTTAACTCTTTAATATATTCAAGTACTCTTTACTTCTCAAAATGCTCTAGATATATTATTTTCTTGTTAAAACTCAAATATTTACCTTTTCCTTGATCTAATTAAGACGCATCAATATCTACTTATCATGATGTTCCCCAAGTAAACAACCCGTTCCAATCTCATTAATATCCTGTTTATCCCATGCAGATATTGTTGAATCTGTAACAGCCTCTGAATAAACAACGAGTTCCAACCCAGTTCCCATTCAATATTCAAATCGATTCATCAGATCCCAGAGCAGGCCACACGTAACATGCAAAAGTGATTTGCGATGCGCCGTGTATTCATGCCATCAATGGCAAATTATGCATTTAATGGCCAGATGCAATTAGCAATCGGAAGGACCTTTAAGGATACCAATCCCAACCCCAACCCACACACACGCACACGCACAGTTGCGCATTCCGATTGCCATCGCTGGCGTGTTGGGCATAATTGCCCAAGATTAACATAAATCAATCAAAAGGCATAAAAGCACCTTTGTGCGTTACCTTTGTGAGTAGAGCTGCATATGGTAAATGCCTGTGAAATTGCGCAGAAAGTTTTGCGCGCTCACAAAGGATATGCAGGACGAGAAGTGAAAGAAATGCAAACAATGCAGGGGAAGAAGAAGGAGGTTGAGGACCGAAGAACGCAGTGCTAAGCCGTCCGGGTAAACAAATACAATTGCATAAGTCCTGCTGCAGTTGTTGTCCTTCTTGCTGTTAGTTTTCTAGTGTTACGTGTCCTTCTTTTGTGGTGGTGTAGGCACTGTTAGAAATTCTGTTAATTTACTGATTTTTCGGTAATAATTTGGGAGGGAAGGTTTAGAAATATGAATTTTAAATTAAGTGTTTTAATATAAAATGTAATTTCCTTATCATCTTTTAGATTTTACTTAATAGGAATTAATTACTTTTTTATTATATTTCTTATTAAATTCTTCAAAATTCTTTACAATCTTGAATATATTTTGAATGTTTCTTAAAACTTAAAGAAACCAAGACACAAAACAAATGAATTATAAAATTTCATTATATTTTCGTATATATTTTCAAGGTTTTTACACTTATTGAATTTCCAGAGAAGCATCTTTTTTTGCAGTGCATCTGGCAGATATGGTCTGCTTATGTATGTGCAAGTCTGTTTATCATATGTGCGCTTGATTAGCGCTGACAACATATGCAGGCAGGCATTGCCAGACATCAGGCCACAGGACCGCAAAAAGGACTGCCAACAGGACTCTGTTGACAAACAAAACAAACAAGTGCACATTTTTGTGCCGAGCTGCATATTTTGCCTTTCTGGCCAACTACAACAACAACGGTAACGGGCAAGAAGAAAACAAATAAAGAGGCCTTTTCTCCACGCTCCCCATTCCCCTCGTTAGCCTGCTGCAAGTCCTGCATCCTGCTGCAAAACAAAGGGTCCTGTATCACGGAGCAGTTTTAAAAGGATTTGCAGTTGAAATATGCTCGGGGCATTGCTGCTGTAGTTTATGCAAAATAGAAGAGACGCCACACAAATGAACACTGGTGATTCTTTCTATTTTTTTCGGCAAAAGGATAAAGTCAGGAATTCAACTGGAAAGTATGCATCTTCGAGACAGAAAAAAAACCGAGTTCCAAGGATTTATCAGAGGTGTTTATTCAAGGACACTTCTTTTTTAATATATTAGCTTAAAAATAAGTCGACAGGCTCCTGAAAATTTAAATTAGTAATATTTTCTCCAAGCCTTAAGCCTTTCATTAAGTTGCTTTGAGCAAAATATCCTAAATGAATAGAAAGTTTGACTGGTTTTCCATTCATCATGTTTATGACAGCACAACACTTTTTGGAAAATTCTTGAAGGATTCTAGCTCTCACTCTCTCTACCTCCCTTTTCCTGCTAGTCCAGCCCAGCCTTCTCTACAAGTTTTCCAACCCAATTAACTAATTAATCTATTTCAAGAGCATTCCCTGCCATTTCGACCTACATTAATTTCCTACTCATTGTCCGGGCGTCGCAATTGGCGATGTTGCACCATCAGTCCAAAAAGTTGTTGTGGCAGCATCAGCTGTTGCCCCACATAGATCTGCCACAGCAGCATTACGTTGCCACCCCCCGAAATACCCCTGCCCCCCATAAACAACCCACCAGCCACCCCCCTCGCGTGCCATTTGCGCATATTTCGCGCACTTCAAAAGTTTTCGCTTGCTTATTAAGAGAGCCCGCGAAACAAAAAGGGCCGAAAACAAATTTTTTCGCCATAACTCAAGTGTGGCAGTCAGACAAACAAATCTACACAGAGAAAATGGCAGAAAAATGGGTCATAAAGGGACTACAGACAAGAACTAGGTTTAATGTTAATGCTTGAATATAAAACTAAGTTTAAGAACATTTATTTTTCAAGCTCTTTCAGCATGAGATCTTTCGTTCTTACCAAATGTTGCTTTAAATGTCAAGGAAAATTAATAAAAACATATTTTAACATAAACTTTCAACCAAGAAAATGTTTCCTTATTCAATATTAATAACATTATGTACAGTATTTTGAACAAGAAAGTTATTAGCTTTAAAGCTAAAGAAATCATTCCAAAAAATAAAAAACTAGATTTAATTTAAAGTAATGTTTTGTATATTCTATACCTATTTAAAATCTATTTAATATTCAACATTTCGCCTCATACATCCAAACCCAAAAACTCCTAAGAAAAAAATACGAACGTCCCCCTAAGTAAATCAAGATCACAGCCTGGATAATGTCATGTTTCTTTCACTGTAAGCAAATAAACGAATGCCGGAGAGCTGGAGTCCCTGACACAGCCGTGCTGCTGTCTCCGGCTCCGGGGCTCTCCGGCCCTTGGTCGAGTGCGACTACGGCATCCGTATCCGGAAGTTGGCTGCACGCTTCCGTTTTCGGTGCCTTAAAATTAATGAGCTGAGCTGAGCGGAGTGGCGCGGCGGCGTTGCCACACTTTTCGCAACTAATTCCCAACAACTTGTTACAGCAGCGAAACTTTTGCCAACCCATCGCGACCAAGGAGGGCGAAGGACTACCGCCGACCCACGATCCGTTCCCGGACCCGGACCCACGACCTTCCTGCCTCACGCCGCACGTATCCGTATCCGTATCTGTCCGTGGTTTTTTCTGCCCTCCATCCTCGTGCCCATCCTCATCCCCTTCCGACAACTGGCAGCGTTATTTGCGCAAAATTTTCGCTTCAAAGTTTGCTTATTGTTTACGTGCGTTGCTTCATTAAGACCTAACAAGGTGGGGGCGCCGCTGCTGCTGGAACCTCCTCTCCGGTTAGTTGACTTACGGATATATAGTTACACTCCGGCACAGTACAACTTGAATTGGGTCAGACACACTCGGCGAACTTGCAATTGTTGTGCTGCTTGTGCAGCAGGGGTTAAGCACGGAGCACAGGGCATCGGGGTGTTAAGAGGGGTAGGTTATGGTTTCGAGCGGCGCGTGTTTATTTGCTTTTGATATAGATTGGATTGCGGCATAAGTGTGCGGAGCAGATCATGGGACAGATAAAGTTACCGCCAGCCAAGGCAAACTCGTGTTCAGACAAACGAAACTCTTGATTAAAGTTGGCAGTTCCGAGTTCTTGTTAATGGAATTAAAGTGAGAAAGTAACCGGGGAGAGGGAATAATATATCACTATCCTAGGAGTAATGCTTTGGACTTTTGAAATAATAAATTCTGAAACTAACTTGGCCTTTTCATAACAGAGTACCCTCTGTCCAAATCAGTGGAAGTTCGAAATTCACCAGCTTTAAATTATCTGATTCTTGTGAATTAAGCTTCAATTAATTATTAAAACTTTTCTACATTACTCGAAATAATTTCGAAGCTATTAAAACCTAATGCAAATTGTTTAAAAGGTAAAAGGAGGTCCTTTAATAAAATTAGAACTTCACTTTCTTCACTATAAAAAGCTCTTAAAATAATTCAATAACTTTCAATAAACAAATACAAAAGACATCCTTAAATTACAGCAAAACCCGAGCAATTTAAATTATTTAAAGCTTTCCCCATCCCTCCCCCAACATGAAAAGATTCTCTAAAAATTGAAACAACCCCCCGTTGCGTCGAACTAAACTAAAAAGCCGTTCAATTTCCAAATGAGCAGGCCAATCGAGGGGAATAGCAACAAAAGGCGAAAATAAAAAGACGAACCGAAGCGGAAATTGAAATAAGCAAGTGAGCCAAAATAATCAAAAGAAACAAAAAGTCCCAAATAAAAGAGGGACCCAACCAAATCAGGGAACTCGGGGAAGGGGAGCACACTCCCCCCTGACAAACCAAAATCATTCAAATCAGTGAAAATCAGCGCTGAGCCTCAGTCAAAAGTCCAGAAATTAACATTTCCACTAGAGTAAACAATCAGCGGTGGCGCCAAAATCACAGAAAACAAAAAAAGCTCTTGGAAAATCGAAAAAATCAACAGAAATTTGAATGGTGTGCAAATTGGTTTTCAGCTCCAGCAGGGAAAATAAGAGAGAGAGAGAGCGGGCGGAAAATGAAAGACAGCCGTGGCTGTGGAAAGAACTTTTACCCCAAGGAATACTATTAAACAAATTTATTCGATATAATTAGAAAACTTGGCGACTTTTGAAGTAATTCGCTTAATTACTTTAAGTGCACAAAATGACGATGGCGGCGAGGACCAAGTTCGAGGCGAAGCCATTGACTACGAGGAGGAGTCCCACTGGTGCCAGGACACCAGCTGCCCCCCGGAAATCGCTGAGCCGTCCTGGTGACAACAGGACAACGCAACAACAGGGAGGCGCCGCAAGCCAATAAAAGTTATGCCACGTAAATCGCAGAAATGTTCAAAGTGCCTGCCAGCCAGCCTGCCTGCCTGCCTGACTTTGACATGAATAATGCCTCGGCAAGGATAATGGGCGGAATTTTCGGTGAACGGCGGAAAATTAATTGAGAACTGCGATAATTGGGAGTGAGGGAGCCCAAAGGATGTGCTAACAATACAATAACTCGGTGAAGGTTTCGCATAATTTTTGATTAAATATTTAGCAGATTAAATCTAATTTTAATGTGAAAAAGTTGAAGCTAAATTTGAATTATTTTCTAGCATATCAAAGCTAAAAAATAGATATCTTCCAGAGTAGCTGTCAGAATAATTCTATTCAATATTTCCCTGTCAAAAGCTATATGAGCCACCTATCAAAACGCAAACTTTATCTCCTCAATAAAACCCTCAACTATATAACTTTTCTCTACTCTGTGTCCCTTAAAGACCCCTTAAAAAAACCCCTAAAATCCCTCTTAAATACACCCAGGGCTCTGCAAATTAATACGCATCGCAAATCGGAAGTCAGAATCAGAATCGCCAACTGACCTAACTCAACCGAAAATGAACCCCAAGCGGGGCTAACCCAGATTCGTGTTGCGACAATAACCGTTCGCCGTCAAGCGCCCAAGTTCCGGTACAAACTTGAAAACATAATCCCGCTTCCGGTGACCACAATTTCCGGTAATATGAAAAACCCACAATAAGCACAGCGACAGTAACAAATGCTAAGCTACAGCCGAAAACAAAAACAAAAAACAACACACAAAAAAAACAAAGAGCTCAGCGTTTCGTTTGGTGGTTTTTGCGTTCCAAGTTCCGTATAAATTTGATGCCAGGATTTGCCAGGACGTTCAGGACGCTGAACGGGCAGAAATGAAGATGAGATGGTAATAAGGATAAGACGCTTGTACATTAGGCAGGCGAAAGGATCCAGGAATCAGAAGCCAGGATAGCGGAAAGCGGAAAGCCAACTGGCAACCGGCAGGCGGGGGCAAAAAGGCGTTAAAAGCCACGACGAGGACTTTGTCAACGCAAATGGCCAGGATGGTCTTGGACTTGGCCTAAAGTGCGGCAAGCAGTTGATAATGATGTTATTACCATAGGAATGCTTATGATAAGCCAGAGAGCGGGAAAGAGACGAGGGACGGTAATAAAAATTAATGTTTATTTTGCTCACGCTTTTAATTAAAAATTGTCAGCCAAGCAAATTGAAAATTAAAATCCACATTTTATGGTTGACCCAGAAAAATGTGTGAAAAATTTCAGCTATTATTGTTTCACCCTCGCCTTGCCTCTACAAAATTTCGGTTCTGGTGGGTGCGACATTTTTGGCTCTTGGTAAAGTTGAAATGTTTTGGCCATAAAGTTTGCTCTCTGTGTCTCGCTCTCTCCTAGCCATCTTTGTCTTGTTGCAAATGGCGAAAGTTTGTGCTTTAAATAATTGGCAAGGCAAGCAAAAGTGGCAAGGGAAAGTGGCAAAGCCCGGCAGTTAGTTTTAAATATTGTTGCTAATTTGCCACATTGTGCGTGCGACTGAAAGCTGGATTAAAATTATGAGCTAGCCATATTTTTTGAAGTGTCCAAGCTGAAGCTGACGATGACGAAGGCCCTAACGCGCACGATGACGATGATGATGGGCAGACGGCGCAAAACTTGAGCAAAATGGAAGAAAAATAGTTGCTGAAGAGTGCGAAAAATTACGAAGACGTCTAGATTAAAAAATCTCATTTATATTGCAGAAGGAAGAACTCTTGACTGGACTAGGGTGTGAAGGATGAAGTTTACTTAACGAAATGAAAGAAAATTGCAAAATGTGTACAATAAAATTACAAGTTGGCATAATTTCAGGATAAGATTAAGTTGGACTTGGGCGTTGGCTGAAGCTTAGTCAGGAAAATATCTACTGGATGATCAGCATAAGAATCTTTTATTACTTTTCACTCTCGTTAGTTGTTGATTAACAATTACTTGACTTTCCTAAGAATAAGCAATTCTCTGTCTAAATTCCCAAATCAGTTGTAAGCTTCCCCTTTTCGAACTCCAGTGACAAAACGTATCGCAGCATAAATCCTTAAACCTCTTACAGCTTATCCCAACAACAAGTCCCAAAGCTTACTCTGACGCACTTCCGGACGGCTGTGGATGCGGATGTGTGTGTCCCTTCACGTGTTATCCTTGGGCGAGGATAACCGCATAACTGTTTTGGCATCTTATTACGGGCCAGTTGACAGGTGCATGACATTCTGTGGCCGAACGCATCGAAAGGACACACGCAGGACAGACTGCTAAGGGATATCGGGGGAGGCACATCGAATCACATTCACACCCGCACTCACGACACCTCGTACAGAGAGAGAAATAAAACTCATAATATAATAAAAAAATAATTTATTTGTCATTCTAAGAACTGTATTATTATGAAAATGTATTTTAAATATAATTTAAGCAAATTGTTTCCTATAAAGGTAAATGGCATGGTCAATAATATTTTTTGGCACTATTGAAAGGCTTTTGGTTTTGAAGCTTCTTAAATTAACTAAATATATGAATTAGATATTTATTTTATTTTTTATTTAAAGAAATAAAGTAGCAAAAACCTCACAGCAATATTAAATTTATCAAATTATAAAGAAAATAAATAAAAGACAACTAACTAATTAATCTTAATCCTTAATTTTTCTGTGTGCATCCCTCACTGGTAGACCGAATATAGCTGATGTCCTGGTCGGAGGCGTCAACGTGACAGAAAAACGAGCAGACCGCAGAAGCCAACATTGAATGTCCTGTCGGCTGTCGCCTGTCTCCGGTTACCCCAAACCAAAGCCGAAAAACCCAAAGCCAAAGCCCCAAAAAACCCCTTATCCTGGCTCCTGGCGGGCAGTTCCTGGTATCTGCTATCAATTGCCGCCGCTTGGCGTCAAATTACATTATGGCAAAGTAAATATAAATGGGAAATTGAATATATATATATATGGGAGTATATATTTGTGCATTGCATATAGCGATTTACTCCCCGCCAGACGAAAATTGCTGACAGCTTTGAACTTTTTTTCCTGTGAGTTCGTGCCTACACAAAAAGGTTATTAAAATTGGCGAAACACTTGCCAAAGTTTTCATATACATATTGTTATTTTTTTATTTTTCAATTTGTATTTTCTTTCATTCGTTTTCCATGCACGAATTGAGCGCCATTTTCGCAAACTGTTGACAGCTGTCGAGAGGTGGGCAGCGGGTCTGTGTCGCTCAAAAGAGATACAAAAAGGATTTAAGCTCTTTAATCCTGTGCCAAAAACTACTTTTCAACATTGGCTGACGGCCAGCGTGGTGTGAAATTAAATTAAACTTGATGGAAAATAATGGCAATGACAGTTGATGAGCAGTGAAATATGATCGCAGAACTGTTTGTGGAGGAGTTAATAATTTGTTTTGCTTAAATTTCAGCCAGATAATTGAAATTTTTTTTTTTTGAATGATTTACATATATTTATATCTTTAATATAATAGTAACTAAGTAAATGTAGGCAGATTGTTAAGAACTTGTTTTCTTTATTGCAACAAATAAAAATTAAAAAGGTCTTAAGGTCTTAAGGTCTTTCATAATTATAATAGCATTTTTCCTATATTTTTTATATAATACATAACATATCATTAAAAATCTAAAATCCACTAATAGTATGCTTCAAATAATTTAAACAAAAAAAACACTATCTTCTAAATTCCTCCTCAAGTAATGTACCACAAATATCTCCCCATAAAAGCCCCAAAATCTGTTAAATTTTAAAGAGCTTAGTTCGATGCAAATGGTGCCTTAAATAATCCTAAACAAACTCCGGTACGAGGACCGATGACGGCTCCCTCCATTCGCCAAATTTGCAGTGTCGTGCAAATAATTTTAGGTTCAAAACCCTGGCTGTCAGTCCGTCTGTCAGACGCTGCAATGGCAATCTGTGCCTGTCTGGTCGGTTATTTGATTTCTCACAACTGCCAAAAAGTTGGTCTAAGCCCGGACTGGGAAACAGGAGGACTGCGTCCGTCTGGCAGCGTCTATCTTCATTCGATTCCAGTCGATTTCCTGGCTGAACGCGACTCTACGTCATCTTGACGTAAGTCAACGGATTTTAGATTGGTCACGTAGCGGCGACGACGACGACGTCGTCAACATCTGTTCCGTCTGCGCATTTTCCCCGTGTTTTGGCATATCTCAGAGCCCACTAAATATTCGAAAACTTATCGTCGGAGATATGGGTATCACCCAATTAAAAAGTTTTTTATCGCCCCATGAAGATAGTTCCTGCCATAAACACATCGAGTCACAGGTCCGCGCATAAATATGCAAATTTAATGTATTTTTAAATAATTTTCTTGTTTTTCAACGCATCGTTTTGCAGCCCACGCTAAGGGGAAAATGAAGAGCATTTTCGGTTTGGTTTCTATTTTTATTCTAGACGGGTTAAAAGTTGAATGTGTGTCTGCCCCGATCATCGGAGTCATCGGAATCATCGATCAGCGGCAATTAGGCGGGGAAATGTAGAGGAAATGATGAAGGAAAGTTTGCCCCGGCGAAAGTTTTCTCTCTCTGCCAGTTTTAATGGCATTTAGATTGGGCGTTTATGTGCGGATGGTTTGGGAAATATTTATGATTGGATTATAGGGCCAGCAAACATTCGTTAATCCCATCCGAATGCTATTTGTGGGGGATTTTTAAATGTATGTTCACATATTTTGGAATGCATATTAAAGCGAGAAAAGGCATAAATAATATTATTATTAATTCTTTGTGAAGTTTTTGGTGAATGCCAACTAAATCTTAAGAAAGCTTAACTATTTTTAAAATAAATAATACAAATAAATAAATTCTCCCTTAAATTTGACTTGATTTTCACCTCTTCTTTAGTCTAAATAATTAAACATTTAGTACTATATTTTTGGCACTAATTTTTTAGAGCCCATAACCGTTTAATAAACATTTCCTGATGGCCAAATAACTCGTTTATGTGCTATATTTCTTTTAAGCCTTTCTTTACGTTCCTAATAACGCTTTAAAACTTTCTTTTCACTTACTTGGGAGAATAGGTTCCGTTTCATGCCCATATTTTCGCCATAAACTTAAACATTCCTTTGTGCACTCGCCCCTGACGGAGCATTTATGATTTTATTTTTATTACACCAAAAAAAAGGTATTACGTCAAAATGCAAATTCGCTTCCTTCGCTTCTTTCGTTTGAAAAAGGCATCAAATTAATTTTATTTTCATTATGACTCATAAAACGCAACCGCAATGTGGAAAGTTTTTGGCAGACAGCGAGAGGGAGGAGGAGGAGTCGGTGACCCAAAGCCGGGAAAACAAACACAAAAAATTAGGGAACCCTTTTTCGCCAGAGGCTACATTTAATCAAGCTACTCCGGGACACACAAAAAATGTCCAAAGTGCGTACTTCCAGCCAACACATAATTAAGCTTAATAAATTTCTAATTATCAGATGGTCAGACTAAGTGAATAAAAAAGGGTCTAAGGACTCACTCACCCGGGAACACATGGTGCCGCTGCTGCTGGTTTGGGCTTGGGTTTGGGGTTTGCAAATTAACCCTTTTTATGGAGGAGCCGGGAAACGGGAACCAGAACTCCGACCTCGACGACTACGACGACTTGCGCTCGTAAAATGTCCAGTTTTATGGGCCTCGTCGTCGTCGTAGCTCGTCAGTTGCTGCAGCAGTTTAAATTTAAGTAAATTGTACAAAACTGACTGCCGGGCAGTTGGGAAACTCTTAGCCACTTCCCACGTGAAGGCTTTTACGAGTTGGCCGGGAATTAAAAGTTTATCTTGATTCTCAAAGCCGTTTGAGCGACAAAGGAGACGGCGACACGGCGAGCTGCATAATTAGACACCCGCTGTCCGTCTCTTTCGCTGACCAGCTAGCCCTCTCTCTTTTCCAGCCATCGACCGTTGTCTGTCTAGTGCACAGGAAGAAAAAAATCTACTAAAGACAAAATATAATTTAATAAAATTATAAAATAGTTGAGTTTATGTACGGCTTTTGTTGATAGAAAATTCCCAAAAGGAATAAAGATTTCAAGGTATAAATAGTAATCATATCTTTAAAGTTGATATTTTCCTGTGCAATCATTATTCACGCTCAGTTGACCACCTGTGAGTGGGACTTTTGTTACGGTATCGAGCTATCCGGACCCAACCTGAGCTCGAACTTTGTCCTATGGCGTTGACACAACTCGAATCGCTTCAAAAGGAATTAGCATAATTGAATTAAGCATCGATAAGCCATGTTTTCTTTCTATCCACCTCGGTTGCAGGCGATATCATTAGCTGCTGTTGCACAAGTCGGTGGAGAAAAACGAAAGATAAACCCTCGGGCACAATGCTTATGTTTGGAGTTCATTAATTTAACATTTGATAAGGTCGCTGCTAAGGGGTTAATGCTGGTGGTTGTCAAAATGGGTAATAAACGTTCAGCGTTTTTAACCCTTGTCCAGGAATTGATTCGCCAGGGTTGTCAGCTGCTAAAAAAGAGCAATGAAAGCCCAAGCATTCCGCTTAAACGAATAATTTATGGGAGAGCTAAATTTCAGCGTTTAAGATAAAGTCAAGCTTAAGGTTTATGTTTTCCAGTAGCTACAAAGTTTAAAGAGGTGTCTTTAAGTTTTATTAAATATGCTAATACCTTCATAAAATTCTCGACAAAGTGTCTTGTTTGATTTCCAGACTTTACATTAATTCCCAGCCATCGGACATATCAATAGTCTAATCCCATTTCGCATTATCGATGCAGACATGACGTACGATAACAAGCCAAAGTGCTGTCCAAATACACCTGACAACCCCGTCGCCGAGACTGGCAAGTGCCATGGAGTAAAGTCTTTTCCTAAGCCCAGACAGGGACAGACAGTTGGACAAATATTTGATATTTAATCTTATGAAACAGCAAACAGACAAACAGAGCAATGGAACGAGCGACGATGTCTGCCCCGAATTTTGCCCAAGTCAACGCATAAAATTGTAATTAATTAAATTTAAAGTCGTGTCAACGGGGCGGATGGTTAGATGGTTGGACGGTTGGCTAGATGTTCGGTGGCAGACAACGCCCCGAAAGGATTAACAAATACAATGGCCAAACAACTTGAGGCTTAAAACTCTGCACTACAAAACCGAAGACAAAATGCAAACATAAACACAAACACGAACTCAAATACAAACACACCGAAGGGGAGGCGTGGCGCCGAAGTCCAAAAGTGCTTTTAACCTACTTTTTTTTCGAAAAAGAGTAAACAGACTCGCAGCGCCATCCAACATATGCATAAATAGACTTTAACCCCTTGGTGACGGTACGGCGGGGAGGAACCAGGAGTGTATGAAACAGTAAGCAGATATCCTGGCGGTGTACAAATGATGAAATTGGAGATATCCTGGAAATCAACTCTACTTTTATACGTAAGAGCATTGTAGCTTAATTGGAATATTTAAATTACATTAGTAGAATGCAAACTTATTTATGCACTGTCAGAAATTATTAAAATTAAAAATAATTATCCCTTCATTATATGATGCCTATATACCCCTTGAAAAATCTCATTACGTTGGGGTATAAAAAGTGTGAACCACACTTTGCTTTTTGGTCGCTCGCTCTCTCTCTCGTTGCAATGCTTTCAACAAAATTTAATCTTATTTACACACACACACTCAAATATATAAGCGAACACGCACACGCATACACTTTGAGTGTGCCACACTCACACACACACTCACTTACAGGCCCTCATCTACACTTAACAGTGTGCAGAACGTAATCCTTTAAATGAGTTTAGCGTCACGTTCGCACTTATGCGTTAAACACGTGTTTTTTGCCCCAGCATTATCCTTTTGCCTAGGCACTACTCTCACAACGAAGAGGGGGTGGCCTTTTGGGGAATGGGTGTGGTGTGTGTCCTGCCTGAGAGTCCTGCTGCAGTCGTAACCTCCGCCTCCCTTCCCGCTGCATTATGCAACGCGTTTTTTGCAGCGCCAACAGCTGCGCACAATTCAAAATGTCAATTGAGGCAGTCCGTCGTCAGGCAAAAAAAAGAAGAGTGAATGGACCCACGCCCCAGAGCCAGTCCCCCAAACAAGGACCTAGGTCTCTATTCCTGGACTCCAAAACACTCTGATCCTGCGAGTGTTTTGTTGCAAGGACACTGATAGAAAAAAACTAAGATAGAATATGTAATAAATTTTTTACTAAGATATCAGAAATTGTTTTAAAATAATGCTATCCTTAAACGATAATTTTGCCAGTTTATTTAATATTAAAATTCCATGAAAAGGACATTCATAAATTTAAATATAAATTTCCTTACCCGGATCATATACTATTTCGTTTCTGTGCACTCCTCCCTCAGTTGGCCAAGCGACTCTGGCGGGATTCAGTTTAGTCCACGCCACTGCACCAACAACAACTAGTCCTGTCGACTGAAGGAACGGGGCATTATGGTGCAGGAGGCGGGGGGAAAAGGACTCCAGGGCATGGAGGGATAAAGGGTTGCATGCAAGAGCACTCAGTGCGCAACGTTGGCTCATTAAAGTGGCATATTTCACACATAGCCCGAGCGACAACCACTGAACCAAAGGCAACGACAGCAACTTGAGTGGAGTGAGTGCCACACGGAAGAAAGGAATCCAGGATACCCTTTTTAAGGAAGAAAGTGTATCAGTAATAAACTTGGCAAAGTATTATTTATTAAATAATAAATATATTAAGCTAAATTTTAAAAACTAAAACTTCCCACAAAATATCCTTGAACTAATTTAATTTCTAAATTTATTCAGCCAAGACTCCTTGGACTTACTCAAACCAGTGGAAAGCCAAGAGAGTAAGTGAGCTAGGAGGCCCAAAAGTGCAAAATGCCCCAAGAATGCCATCCGAGGACTTTGACGTTGGCGTTTTTCTAGCTACGTGCGGCATGTTTTTCGGCTCCTGGCATGTCCTGCCGGGGCTAGGACGACTACGAGTACAGTTGGACACCGGCTGCAAGAGTTAAGTGCTGGCAATTTGGCCTTCTTTTTCACAAAAGTCTTTTGTCGCACTTTTGGTTGGCAGTTGTCGTTGTTACGTTGTTGGCTGTTGCGTTGCGTTGCGTTGCGTCGGGGGACGTCGCGAGTATGTGGCAAATTATTTTAATTGTTTCGCAAGTGCTCCGAATGCCTCGAACTTAATGGACTCTCCGGAAAGTGGGTTGGGTCCAAGAGTCCGCCACTGTTGTCTAAATTAATGCCAAGGGAAATGCCATTTTTCGTTTAGATTAATTTCCTCTTTTGTTTAGTTAATTTTTGAGAAAGGCTGTAGCGTTTGTCAGTTGGGAATGGGAATTCGCCAAGGGCCTAGCATAATTATATACCTATGTGTGTACCGTAAGGTAGGTAATTATTATTGTTTTCTTTAGGCTTTATAACAATTAAATTAATTAATTAAAGTTGGGGGAGACATAAAGAAAGCAAACTAGAATGTGCCTACTATTCAACCTCTTTTTTCCTTAGTAAATTAAATTATTCTTGACTACTTATTAGTACTATATTTAATTACATAATAACCTAAATAATAATAAATAATAAGCAATGACTTTAAAATTCTAGAAAACCCATAAAGTAGCCCTGCTGGCCGAAACCTATTAATTAATTTATACGGTTAATTGTGGCAGCCAACAGCCGATTTACCATATAATTACTATCCAATATTCATAAATACAAGCGGCGTGTTCGTGAAAACCCATTACACTAAATTAATTTCACAAGGACAGAGAGCTTGGGGGTGGCACTTTTAGTGAAAATATTAAATGCATTGCAAACAGGCGGCAAAAAAAAATATGATTGCGGGGGCGGAGGAGCTCGGGGAAAAAGAACAACGAACAACGAACACCGGGCAATATAATAATAAATAACATGCAAACGAGGCGAAATCAATGTAAAACGCGTCGAAGCGTATCATTAGTGGGCGGTGGGTGGCAGTGTGGGCGTGGCAACGACAAAATAACCGCACGCTGTCAATCAATATGCATGGAATATGCCCCACTCGAGGGTGTTCCAGCGGGGGTCCCGGCCATATATATTATCGAGGCATATCAACAACTTGCCGTCACGCTGGTTAACACTTCAATAAATCGATAAACGCATCAAACAGAAAACGGAAAACAGAAAAGCTGTTGCATAATTATGACCGTTTGTGGGCCAGGCCCAGACGGAGCTTTAATTAAATTGCCGGTGTATTAGTGCGAAAGCGATTGGCAGTTGCCAGTCGAAGGGAAAACGCTGCATTAATCATCACAAAAAACGCAATCAATCGGACGGAGTTCTACGGCTTGCTCACTTTCCCACTCGCAAAATACACTTATCCGGGGGCTATTTTGAAATAGCATAAAAAATGTGTGTTTGAAAGGCTTAAAATGAGAGAATTAAGTAGGGATTACACTTGTTTTTTGCTGCCTACGGGGGAGTTTTTTAGGTATTTGTAAACTTACTTGCCTATCATATTTGAATTTATATTTTTTCATTACAACTTTGAGGGGATTATGGGAATTTAATTTAATTAAAAAACTAAAATTATCTCCTAGAAGATTAACAATTCCTTCTCCTTTTAGATTAACAATTCTGATATACTCCAAACCTTTATCGAGATTGCCCTAGGTTTTCTCGTATATTTTTTCCGATTTCCTCCTGTCAAATGTGTTCCATTTGGATATCAGAGCATCTGTCATTCGCTTGCGACCCCTTTATATATTCCCACGGAAATTTCATCTGCCGTTTCCAAGTGAATGGGCACATCAGTCAACGATAACGATGCCGATATACCGATTGCCGGTCCGTCAGGTGAGCAATGCAAAGGGCGAAAATTAAGTTTCCGCCTCTCCAGCAACACCAAATGCACCACCAGGGGCACCCACTACACACATACTACCCGACACCACCCACCAATCACCCGAAATCCCACATCCCGGCCAACGGAATACGGCTGTAAACTGAAGTTGGCGCACGTGTCCAACAAACGCTTGCCTTGGCACTCCACGCCGCTCCACTAGCCACTTGCCACTCCACTCCACCAGGCTGCTCCGCAACTGCCACGTGTCGATGCACTTGTCAGCATATGTTCCACGTGATTCCCAACTGCCACTAGTGCCTTTTGCTCCTGGATTACTTCCGTTTTGCACTGCGGAAAATGTCACGAAAAAAACGTATAAGGTGGCATTTAGAAGAAGAGAATTTTCAAAAGATTTTCTAAACAGAAATTAAAGTAATAATTTTAATTAATTATTTTTTTACTGTTCCTTCTTTCCATCATCTTTCTGCTTTTTATTGAATTTAGCAATGAAAAATTTTTATTTTATGTTTCCTGAATAACATATTTTTCCAGTGTAAATACATGGTTCGGAGTCACACCACCCCTCAAGCCCCCAGAGAAAAGCGAGTGGGTGTCATTATGGGGATAGCCTGCGAATAAAAGCCAACTAATGGCGGCTTTTGTCATTACTTCGTGCTATCCAGGATCTGCCATCCTCTCAGCATCCTTTGCTTAATATGATTCTGCAACTTGTTGTTTGCTTTCCACTTTTTTACTAATTTTATTTAGCACTTTGTTGCCGTTGCTGCTGGGTTTTTAATGCTGTTAAATGCAATGCAATTTTTATCTGGTCTAAAAGGATTTCGCAACCTTCCGCTCTTATTTCGCTCCCGCGCCGGATTACGTGTTTTTGCATTTTCAGCTGGACTTGCTGGATATCCTGTCCACGTCCTTCTGCATCCTGTCGTCCCGTTGTGTTATCTTGCGGTTTTTTGCATCAAGTTGAGAATTTTCTCATTAATTTCAACGTTTTTCTGCAGCTTCCGTAGCTGCTGATGTGTTTTGTGCTTGCGGACAGTTGTCGGTTGTCGGTCGTCCCTTTGGCTGAGGTTGAGTCCTGTCCCACTGATTGTGGTTCCCGCAGTGAGAGTCCTGAACGTCCTCATGGCTGATGCCCATTCACCATCAACAGCAAATTAAAGCCAGCATTTCAGTATGTGTTGTATGGGGTTGGAAACTAAAAGCAAAGGGATGCATTCACATTAGTTTTCATTAAAATTTCAGGTAAAAGTAATTTTGAATCTAGGACAAATTAAATTTTTGCACAAGATATATTATATTAAATTTAAAGTTTATATTAGAAAACAAACGCTTAGACCATATTATAAATATTATATTTATAATTGCTTAAATATCAGATGGCTTTACTCACTCAACTGCAGTTCACCCCTTGTAAACACCAACGATTCTCTTCCTCCCAAAATACGATTCCCCGAAAAAAATGCCAGAGAAGTGTTCTGAATAATTCCCCGGATCCCAGTCCAGATCCCGTCATATCTGACACATCGCAATTGCCTCATTTGAAGTTCATTAACCTACCGCACTGTGCTCTTTAAGAGCCACGCCTCACTTCCGATGGCCAGTCAGAAGGAGAAATAATAATAACGTCCGGGAAAATTCACACAAATTAAAGCCAAGTCAGGAAAATTCAGAGCAGTGAAACGGAAAAGCCACAGAGAGAGAGGAAGACCGGCCAAAGTCAAGTAGACAGCCAAGACAAACACCAATTAAATGCACATAATGATAATGTTGTGCCGAAAAGTCATTTGGAGCAACTAAATTACAACTTCCACTCTACATTACATGGCACGGCAGCGGAACCTCCTCAACCTCCTAGGCCCCAACCCCGGCGCTCGAGAACCTCGAACTTTGAACCACGAACGGAGCCCAAAAATCCACACAAAATTAAAAGTCTGCTGCAGTTTGCGAAAGGAGAAACAGATGGCTACTGCAGCGGAATGAAAACAAACACCCGAATTTGTGTCTAAAGTGTTTTCCGCCACGAAAAAAGGAAAAACACACACTCACAACCGGGGAAAAAGACAATTCGTAGAGAGCTAAAGTTGGTTTACCGCTCGGCTGAGCGGAGAAGTTCAATGCTCAAGTTCATGAACTTGGGGCAACTCGAAAGGGTTTTCCTTCTGGTCCGCTGACGGAGCAGTTTATAATTAGAAACCCAACCGAGTCGTCCCATCTCCATCTCCACCTCGCGAGTATCTCAATCTGAAGGGAAAGTCAAGTGGATTTTGGCGACAAGAGTGCGGGAATTCACTGCACTGCCCCGGAGGAAATCCACGAATGAAGTCGGACTAAAGTCCTCTGCCATTGGTTACGTAACGTGGGATTTTCTATTTACCCAACGAAGACGACGACGATGACAGCGATGATGGCGACAAGTGCATACGGCTCCTTGGAAATTGACAGAAAACAAAAGCAAACAATTTGTTGGCGAGCAGGTCGCTTATGTAAATAAAAGGCAAGAATGTAACAGAAATTCTTTAAATAGGTTAACGAATTGGGAATTCTCTTATGGGAAATACATTAAATTTACTGATTTTTTTCATATAGGTTTCATATTTTAATACTTTACTAAAATATTATGCTAAAGAAGCTTAAATTGTTCTTAAGGTAAAGTTTTATAGTTTGAACTATAGTTTTTTCGATATTTATTTATTTTTAATTAATTAATACCTTAAATGATGAGAGATTTAAAGTGTGCAATTTATAAGTAGCAAAAAAAAAAGATGAAGGAACGGAAATCTCCTTCAGTACTCGAGATCTTAACATTGCCTTTTAATCAAAATTGTTCCTCTGTTGGCTGAAAAAAAATATATACCGAAAATTCCCTTTAAAAAAACATTAAGCAGTCGCAACATCATCTGAATTTCATCTGTCAGCCAAGACGATCCACTCTAGAGTATTTAAATTTTTAAACAAATAAAAAACGAAGCGGAACGCGCTCGCCATTGTAAATAGATGTGGGCGAGAGAGCGGCCTTTGTGGTTATCGTTGTTGTTTTCAGCGGCTTAAGCAATGTTAAATATTTAACAAAAATAAAGCCGAGCCAACACAAAAGCGGAGAATCCCGATTTTACCATACCTATAGCGGCTCGTATTCGTACGCTAAAGATATTGCCGGAATGGGAACCTGGAACAAAAGCGGAGTTTCGTGCTCGTGGTTAATCTTTTAAGTGTGCCGTATACACCGCGACTTCCCCCGATCTCCCCACTACCTACTATATGTATATATATCGCTCGCGAAGCGTGTTTATATTTCGATTTAAAATTCCGTGCACGCGCCGGGCATTATAAACATTTTCCTATATGATTCCCACACACATGAGTGCTGCTGGGCCGCAGCTCCGATATATTGTCTGGCGGAACTTCAGCGGCTGTGCTTGTTGTCGGCGATTTTGCAACGTTTGCCATTGTCATTTGTTTGCGTTTTAATATGCAAATAAATATAATAGGACACACGATGCCTTTTAAATAAATACAGGCCAAAACATTTATGACAACTCCTCGGCGTGGCTCGCGGACGCCGATTTTATTGGCCGGCCGATAAGCGGAGCGAGTTGCCGCTGCAGTTGCTGCTGCAATTGCACTGCGTCGGCAAATATAAATTGCAGGAAATGGAAAATAAAATGTTTATTTGCCATAAATCGGTCGAGCCGCTTGTTGGTTAACCAGTATTAAAATCGCGATCGTTCAGGTGGTGGTCCGTTGGACGGGACAAGAAAATTGTACAAAATGTTCAAGCGAAATGGCCAAGCAATTGGGGGTCCGCCAGCAAGGCAATCTTTGGCATTTGGTAGCCGGTTTATGACAGTTTCTACGATTGCAGTTACAGGTTTTATTAGTTCTCTAAACGATTCGGATTATGATCGAAGATATACTAAACGGAGTGAATTTCAAACATTGCTGGAAGTGTGTGGGCTTAGTATCCATGCTTTTATCTTTACGTACTGAGGGGAATTTTTTTAAAACTACAAAAGACAGAGTAAGGAACAATTTGATAGAAATATTAGACAGTAAAAAGAGTTTGAATTTTAGTTAATACAAATATGCACAATTTATATTCCATCTCTTGAGCTTTTTAAAACCCCAAAATGCATACTTTATAACCAAGACAAGACTGCATTGAAAATCTATTTATAAGTCCCCTATTTAAATGTAATATTCTAGTCAAACATAGATAATTAATCTTCAAAGAGCATTTGTTTTGCATGTTATGCAACCGAAAGTCCTGGCAGAATGCGCCACTCTGCAGGAGAGTAAATTTATAGCCCGTAGTTGGCGAATGTGCTTGCTCATCGAGTTGTCAGGCAGGAGAGGACTTGGACTTGGGCACTGGGATCGGAGGAGCGCATTCGTAACACTCGGCGCATTATGCTCAGACAATCTAATGCCTTGCCTAATATTTATATCCGCTCTCGACTTAAGCTATTACCAAGACAAACACCATGGACATAAATCCTTCGAGCGGGCATCTGCATAATGCATTTATCTCGAAAACCCCAACTAACAGGCAGACATGGTCGGCATTCATTTATCACATTTATCGCTTGCTAGCGAATGCAAAAATTCTATTACTGTCCACAAGAAGCACAGGACTTGGACTCCGGCATCCAGCGGAAGGAGTGCAGAGTCCGGAATCCTGGGAAGCAGACCATTAAAAATTATGGAATAAAATCTTGCACATCATGTGAGACCGGCGACATATGCGATAAATTTGCCACAAAGGAAAAAATAAACCCAGGAGCAGAGAGCCAGAGAGATGCATTGCTGGGATCTTGAGATTTCCGCAGATTTTCTTTCACTGCATCCAACGGTCCCCATTTATCACTGTCCAAGTTATGCCTGTTCGCATTGCATTTAAGCCGTGTCCATAAGGATCAATGAGGATAATTCGAATCTATGGCGAGGGCTTTGGGCAAATGTAATTATCGTTTGTGCCGCAATGGGGCACGTTTCGTATTGAAAGAGGTGGCCTGGGTGTTCGAGGTGGTTCTTGGTGGTTTTTTGGTTGATTTTTGGGTGGCTTTTAGGTGATTTCGGGACGAGGGGGGGTTGCTCGGATTTGTCATGGCTTTCAGCTGCACATTGTGATAAGCACATGTTATGGTTTTTCACACTCCCAATGCGATTGTGTGGGGTTACATTTTCCGTGCTCGGATTTTTCCCTTTTATCGATCGACTCCTTGTTTGCGGTTGTTACATGTTTTCCTATCTGGATTATGATTAATTGATTGCCAAGTGTTGGGGCCCCGTCACCACAATTATTGAAGGGGGGGACTTACCGATGGGCGGCAATGGCTTATTCCCACCGTCACGCCCCTGCAATTCAATCGACTTTGGGTCAATGCACCGAGTGGGGCGAGTGCGGCAAGAGTTTTCCCGCTTTTTCACGGAAAAGCATTAAACTGTGTTGTTCCCATTTCAGCAGACGCTGATGTCAAACAGCTGGAGTTCTTCTTGGACTTTCGCCGCATCGCATAAACAGCCAGCAAATGTGCAGCACACTAAATTGACAGCTCGAATCAAGCATAAGCAACGTTTAATTGGCACTTTGCGGCCAAAACAAAAGCTATGGAGTGGGGTTTCGAGAATATAGGATACTCTTTTATTTTAAATGAATTTATTATTTAATAAAAACTGAAAGAAACTGTTATTAATTATCGAAAAATCAACTAAAGCTAATTTCTTTAATACAACGTAAGTTTTTATGTATTTTTTTTTAATACAAATTACTTTAAATTAATTCAATATCTTCATCAAATTCTCCTTTTGTGACAAACCCCACTCGATAACCGTGTTGCCACCGCAATTATCAGAGTATAATGAGCAGTTTGTTGGTTAAACATGCCACATCGAACGTGCCAAGTGCGGAGGAGTCTTGGCAGTGGCACATGTGTGCACGGTGGCAATCATTTAAATAGTTATTGCACTTTTCCCCCTACACCCAAGCACACCGGCAATGCAATTAGTTTAAAAGGCCAAAAAGATCAGAGCCAAAAAAAAGGCAACACAACAAGTTGGAAAAATGGGAAAAACTGCCAGGGAGTGACAGGCTGACATGCCAGGAAGAGAGAGAAAGAACCCGGGAGGATGAGCTATGGCACATGGAAGAATGTCAAAGCAAAATGAAGCCATTAAATGAACGGCAGAACTTGGAAGCCCCGAAAAAATTCGAATAGACGACGAAAAACACAGGCGGCACGAAGGAGTGCTAAGCCAGAAAGCAGTGGCAACACAATTTAGCACCCGCCGCCGAGGCGATGGGCAGCTCACAGTTTGACGGGCTTGCCACAGCAGCAACAGCAGCAGCAGCAACATCAACAGAAGCATTACTCCCAGCAGCAGCATCAGCAGCCACAGCAGCAACAGCCATCGCCAGCCGGCAACATCATCTCCTCGTCATAGTCCGGACGGAGTTCCGCTTCTGGAGAAGCCGGCGGATGGAGACGCAGGCCAAGTCTCGTAAACGTCGACATCTTTCACGAGGAGACACGGCGAGAAACATCTCAATACTAAAGATTCTATGAATGTTTTGAGATGTTCACTATGCATAAATAAGTAAAATATTTGGGGTATCATAACCACACTCATTACAAAATTTAATATTTAAGGGATATTTTATCATTGGAAATTATAAATATTTAATGCTCCTTTACTTTGAACTTTATAATCGTTTATATACCTCAAAATATGTTCATCCCAAATCCCTTTTCCCCAGTGTCTTTGTGTACCTTTTGGGCGGCTGACGTTGACAGGTCGCGAAAAAACCTATATGCTCTATGGCAGGAATTTCCCAACTGAGATTGAGGTAAAGTCGAAATTTTAATGGCCTCCCCAGATGCAATAAAAGCTCAGGAATGGAATGCCTTAGCATGCATAAAGTTTTCCACGAATTGCACCCAGCATACGCTGCTTAATTCAAGTTTCTGTAGCTTAGCAAAGTCAAAACTGTGCTCCACATTAATCAGCTAATAAAGCCAGACAATTAGCAATTGCGACAGCCATTTACTGGAAGTCCCCCCAGATACTTCAGCGAACGTGAAATGCCATCCATTTTCATATGCCAACATTTTAAGGTAGCGCAGCGCCGAAAAACTTTGCTCAGAAGACAAACGACTTATCAGTTTGGGGAAGGGTAAACCGAAAGAAATTTGTTGTTACTTTCAATTAATAATTTTTTATATAGAATTTATATTTGGGAATAAATTGGTTAAACAAACTGTAGAACCTTGATGTTAAATTATTCTATAAGCCTTACATTTCTGTAAAAGATAATTCTACATTATATAGTTATAAAATTTTAAAAGCCATCTTTTAGAGATTTTAAGGATTTTTGTCTTGTTTAAATATTTGTACCCCCAAAAGTTAATATTGTTTCTAGTGCACTTTGAAGAATAGGGGCTTTGAATCTGTTTGGGGATCTGCTTTTTGCCTGAGCCCCGTTCACGTGAGTTCTGCAACATTTTTGCAAAGTAATTGCTCATTTTGACAGGTCGTGCAACGCCCTTGTTTGCAGTGGCAGGCAGCTTCTTTTGCTCCTTCAACGTCTTCTGCTTTTGCTGCTGCTGCCGGCTTGTTGCTTCCTGCCAGCAGCAATGGATGTTGCAGTTGCAGCAGCAGCACAAGCAGCAGTTCCACCAGCAGTGGCAGTTGAAATAACCTGCAGCAGCCCGCAGTTCTTCACATGCGAGAAAGCAATAAAATCTTATAGTTTGTTTTTTGTTCGGCGCTGCCTTCTGCACATGTGGCGTACCAACAACGACAACGACAAATGCAACGACGACTTGGGGAAAAAGGCGACAACAATGACGACACTGACTACTGACTCGGTCCTGTCACTGACAGCCTGTCAAAAGGAGAGGCAGGCCAAGGAGGGGCGGAATGTCCTCCCCATGATGTCGTGAACCGTAATGCGATTCTTTCGTCCTTTTATGCCAGGGAGTCTGTGAAAGGGTATGTTCTCTAAGCTTGCAAAGAAAAGGTAATATCAAGCAATAATAATATTTTCTAAATCTTAAATGCATTATTTTGGATATTTAAGTTAAAAATTGAAATACTTTTATATATTCTTAAGATTTATGTGTTTATTATCAAGAAGCTTTCTCTAAGTCAAAGAGCATCCCCCATTCGCTGAGTATCCCCACGAAACTCCTATATTCCCCTTGGCCATACTTACTACGTTCTTGCTCGTTGCCTCTTTTATTGCCACTATTAAATGCATTTCACAATAGTTTGTCGATGGATTTGTTATTGTTAGCCATAAAATTAATATGCGTTCTGGGGACAACAATGCAACGATTTTGATGACATCCCAGCAAGTGCGATATTGCAGCTACACGGAGTAACATCTGTTTAGCATAACCCCCAAGCAACATTGAACGCGATTCTATAGCATCCAGCTGAAGATGAGGTTCTCTACACGGAGAGAAATCAATATAGTATAAGGTATAGCAGAGCAAGGTAAATTGAAATTAAATTGAAACCGTGCGCTGTTGAAAAGGAAGTTATAAAGGGAAAAATTATTTTAATTTTTTTTACCTTTTCCTTTAAAAACTTATTTCAGACAAAGAACTCCTTACATTTATTTCAAATGTATTTATATTCTTATGTATTATGTATTTTATATTTTATATATTCATTTGTAATAAGTATTTATTTATTTTATTTATTTAATGGCAATTCTATGCTAAAAGCTATTGTAAATTATTGCATTACATTTTGTTAATAGACTAGTTTTTCCCTCTGTGTACTCACTATATAAAGAGCAATACTTTTTGCTGGCCCAACGAGCAGCGAGAGTTTTTCACAATTTAAACGGATGACACGACACAAAAGTGTCAATCAAGCGAGCAGTTAAAGCCCCCGAGGGCCATTCAAGGAATTCTGATGGGGATGGGAATGGGAATGGATGGAGTTGGGTTGAGAATGGAGATGGAGTGTTGGCATAGAGCAATCTGTCACAATCAATTAATTGCTCGCAGAACTATCAACGGACATCAAACAAATCCAAAGGAGTTTGCCTTTTATCAGCACGCACGATCACTTCAAAGTGGGAAAAAAAATCAGAGAACGGGGAACGGGGACTCCGGGATTCAGTGGAACGGAAGTGATTGCCTTCACACCCATTGAGTTCACCGTTGCGGTTCACTCGGATCCGATCTGGGATTTCTCCCACTCCTGGCGGCAACATCAACGGAATCTCTGTCTAGTTTCTGTATCTTTTTGTGGGGGGAAAAAATATCAGATTAATAATTTGATCATGTCAAGGTGCTTCGGTAGAGATCTGGCGTATTTATGTTGTGTTTCCGAAACACAACTTGTCATGTCCACATTCGTGTTAAGGTTAAATGGAATTTGTTTTTGGTCTTGTGACCTCTCAAGCGTGATTTCTCCAACTGCAATATTTCTAATTGAAGGCGACACTTTTGGGTTGGAGTTTCCACTGAACTTGCGTAAGAACTTATTGGAACAGACAACTTAAAAGATTGGATATTTCTAGAGCTATATAAATGTACTTAAGGTAGGTTTTATTTAATTTTTAAATATCTTTCTTATATAAAAACATCTGCTTCGTCCCAGTTAAGGTTCCAACTAATTGAGCTCTAATAAAACACATGCCACTTTCCAAGGCAACCTTCATTAAAGATGCATTACTTCCTCTAACCAGCAAGACCATTGCCAAAGAAGTGCAACTGCAGACAATTTGGCTCATAAATAACGCGTTGACAGTTTGTAATTTTGAAAAGTAATCAAGCAAAGCTAATTAACAACAGCACCCAGAGGCAGAGGTGTACACCTCCGAGTGCACTCTCTTCAAATGAAGGCGCAGCCCGTACATGTTGTATATGGCGGATATAGCATAGGGGGCTTGTAGAAAGTCGGCGCTAATGAGAAAAATATGACACAATTGTAATTATCTGTAGGGAGCGGCGATGATGCCCGCCGAGTCCCGGCAGTTAATACCAAATATGCCAGACGCAGTCCGAGCAAGATGAATGAGCATGAATTATAAAAACATAAAAAAAAATAAAACACGGGGAAAACAAAAAGGGAAAACCCAACAAGGAGACCTCTTCACGTGGCTGCAAATAGTTGCTACTCGTAGTTGTAACTGCAGCTGACATTTCTGTTAATTTTGATGTATGGCCAAGACCAGGAGGGAATACACTTTTGTATACGTTTCAGCGAGCTCCCTGTAAACGGATTTCCACTCGGGGGAAAACACACGGGCAACCGGAGAACGCTTGGAAAAACAATAACAGCTCGAATGAAAATGAAATGTGGGCGTTATAAATTCAGTCGGTTAGTAGAGCTGGCGAGCTGGCAGTACACCTGCCGACGTTTCGTTAATTGCGGCACAGGTAAGAGGTTAAGGGTGCCAAGTAGGCGCTATAAAGTTTCATTAACCGTGACGCACACACCCTCCTCCAAAGCCCGTAACTGATTAACAAAATGCGCATAAATATGGGAAATATTATAGGGTAACTCGCGTGACAGCATCCCATGGCAGAAAATCCACCCCTACTGCATAGGTGGTGATCTGATGGCGAAAACACCAAAATATGACGCAGTGAATTTCGGTTTTCATGGGAAAATATATACTATATAAGCCCCAGGATGCACAACCTCGTGTCCGAGGGATCGCCTCCGACTGTGGGTGGCATATATAATGTGTATCTCGCCATCACTTGTGGCTGGGAAATATGTTGTGTCATTCCTGCCACTCGAGCGTGTGTGTGTCCTACAGATCATTTAACTTGTGAGCATGCAGGAAAATTTGTTCAGCCAGCAAGTATTTTTGGGTAATTTTTCGTCTGGGAAAATCATTAGACAAGTCCGAGGGGTAACATGTGCAGATCAGTGAAAGGAAAAGAGCAAACGGTTAGCATGGGAATTAAATTGAACTAAGAAAAGTCGGGACCTAGGGATCAGCTTCTAAAAATAATTAATTTCATAATATTACTTCAATTAAGCAAGCATAGAGATAGAAAATAAGTTAAATACAAGAAACATTGCAAGGAAGAAAAATAATTAAATTGAAGTTCCTGATTGGTTTCAAACTTAATAACATATAAAGAGAAATATATACTATGTAACAGATGAATATATTGTTTATTTAAATTTTAATGCTTAGGGAGAGCATAGTTCTAAATCCTAGACTAGAGGAAAGGATCAAATACCTTATTTCTTTTACATATAATAAATAGAGAATACTGAACATACATATATGAAACAAATAAACTACTTATATAAAGCAAATCATCTGAAAATTAAGGTTATTCCCAATACGTAGTTAATAACATTTAAACTATTTAAACGATCAAAGTCTACTTAAAATATACTAAACGATTACAAGAGTTAAGCCCACCATTACACATGTAATCCACTTACAAATCCACACAGACACACAACCCAACTAAAAATCATTCAAAGTTTTACCAAATTATTTTCAGCAATTTGGATGCATTACCACATTTACGAAACTTTGACGTATATTTACAAATTGATTTACAAATACAAAAAAAAGAGCATATAGATATGGGATGCAACTTTAAACAAACTTTTCGGGGTGCCACAAGGGGGGAAAGCCGTCCCTTTCAGTTTCAGTTTGACCCAAATCAGAGTGTAGCCGAAACATTCCCATAAATTGGAGGCATAATGCGCAAAATTTATGTTTAACAATTTATGCAGCAGAGATTCCCCAATTTGCAGGCATATGAATCTCCTCCAGTCTGTGCTGTGCTGTGTTTACATCGAAGAGGAACAACTTGCTGAAGGAAAAAATTCAAATTACAACTTTACAACTTTGCGAGGCAGAGGAAAAGATTCTCACACTGTTTATCATAAAAGTACGAAAGGAAAAGCGAGCGAGTAGAAAAAAGGGAAAAATCAGTGAGAAAGCATGGCAAATGTTTACACAAATTACGAATCCGAGTCTCCCCCCTTTCGATTTTTCCCCCGCCCTCCGCTGTGTATATTTGAACGGCTACCGTATTGGAAAATAAACCAATTGCCTTGTGCATTCGTTAGATACGAGATACGATGTTCGCCAGAGATACATATACATATATACATTTTTCCGGGGGAGATTGTGTGGTGGGGGAGGACGTGCAAACATTTCCAGCCGAAACTGACACACGGAGTACGTCAGATGATAATATTTTTCCAAATGTCGATGGTACAAGTATATCGTGTGTTCGTGCTTAGAGAAGAACTTGTTTTGAGGTTGATAAAAGGTTTAAAAATGTAAAAGAAAAAATATAAAATATATGCTGTATTTAAGGATTTACTGTGTCATGATTAATATAACTTAAGGAAAGTTAAATAATGTATTGTTTTAAAAATGTATGAAGATAATAAAGCAAATATTCAAATGTATTTACTGTATTGTCAGCCATTTGGTAACTTTTTATTTAATTTATTTTTTTATCTGTATCTTAAATGTATCAAATATTTATCAATAATTTTTTGCCGTATCCTTTTACACTCACATCTCTAGCTCCTATCCATCGGAGTCGGACTGGAAAGCAAATCGGATTGAAGGTGTTAAATGGGCATGAAACAGCTGCAATGCGGACGTCGAAAAGGGACAACGGCAACGACGACAACAACTCGCAGGACAATCACCAAATAAATACAAACAACGTGAGCATTCAGCCCCTTCAATAGCTCCTACTCCTCCAGCTCCTCACTCTCCACTCCCGACTCCCCACTCCCCTTGATGTCCAGCCGAAAAAGCTCAAAGGACGAAAACAAAATTCCCAATTGTTAATGCATGTCGGGCTAGTAGGGGACATCGATCAGTAACGACGACTCTGGGCATATGTAAATACCAATTTACGCTACGGAAATGTCAACAGCGACGATTACAACCAACCAAAGGGGCTACGGCTGCCAGGGGTTATGTTGTATAGCCTTAACCCTTTGAGGCCGCCACCTTTGCCTGCTTTCGGAGGTGTGCAGCCTGCTTAACCGCTGTTCGTTCACTGTTTGCTTTTAATTTTGTGCCCTCGCATATTAATTTTCACATCGATCGGGGGAATATGGAATACATATAGAGTAACTGACCCAGGACCATGTAGTATGTATATTTGGACGCACCTTGACAGCCACTCCCCGCAACCGTCCTGCCGACTGACCCAAATACAACTAATTGACCATGACGTAATTAGTCATCTATTTAATTGTGCATTGAAAAATATATTTCTCCGGGGTTGATTTCCCAGGATTTTTGCTTTGTTTTGTTTTGGTTTTCGATCAGAGAGGGTTTTTTTCGGCTTGGGCCTGGGAAATATTATATTTTAGTTCATACAAAATTCATTGAAAAGCAACCATATTTTGATTTAAAATCTGTTACGAACGATTGAGGTCGAAATGGGAATACTGGTAGTTTAATCTAATTAAAATAAACAGGAATCGAAAAAGGGAATATCTGGTAATATTTACATTTCTGGGTTAAAGAAGGACTTGTTAAAAAATATATAATATACATTCTCCAGGAAGGCATTTTTTGGGGAGATTTAATTGAGGTATTTTAATTAAATTTTTATGCAAAATATTCTACAGTCGAAAATGATCAAAAATATTTTTATTTATCGCTTGAAAAATATTCCTGTTATTATTATTTTAACCGCAGCTGTATCAATCTTTCAATTTTGGTTGCTTTTAAACGCAAACTGAGGGTTCGTTCCATTTTTGGCTGGGAAAAATATATCCTGTGAATGCAAGAACATTTATAATATATATTTTTTGCCGCACCAGCAATGCAGTTTGCTCGTAATCAAATAACAATTTGTTATGTCAAACAGATTACAACATTTAAATCATTTAAATTTGAAATTAATTTCATCCGAAACTCTGGACACCCAGCATCCATCCAACGTCGTTGGCAATCTCAATCTCAAAGCGCCGCCGGCTGGGGGACTGCTCAGCTGGGGAAGACTGAAGGAAAACTGAGAAAAGTCAGAGTCAAAAGAACATTTGTTATGGCAACAGGCAACAACAAATCTCTTAAACCGAAAGGCAACACCCACAAACACTGGAAGTGAGCAAAAAAAAAGTGGAGCTGGGAAAACCCCATTACCGAAATGAATTTATGCACATCTCAAAAACAGCAAACAAGCAGCGTGCTGCAGAGGGCCAGAGATGGAAAGATACAAAGATACTCGCACCGAGAGATGCAAGCTGGATGCAAAACAAGATACGGATGCTGGAAAACTTTTGCATCTCCTCGCTCGGACGGCTTCCCTAGTTTTTTTTCTCTCTCTCGTATTTCCCATGTTTTCACCATTGTCGAGTGCTGAGTTCAACAGGAGCAAAAACTAACCAGGGTAAATATTTATTTTTTAACACGTTAATCCCACAAATCCCCTGAAGTGGACCAGCCACAACAACACAGAACACACACACAACACACAGAATAACACCCAGCAGCCACACGCAGTTGGCTGTGTAAACAAAACGACATCGGACACCACAGCCACCGGCGGTTGAAGGTTCTCTCTCTTCAGTTGAGTCAGTCTAAATTTGTAAATCATGCATCATTTTGGATCTTTTTTATATATATATCCAGGCACATATATATCTCCTCACTTTGACTGGACGCAGGAGGGTAAACAAACAGGGGCATATAGCCATAATCAGCTGCAGGCCGCTTCGGAGCTGTCAGCACTTGACTTTCCCCCGGACCCCGATTCTGGATCCGAATACGAATCTCGAATCTCGAGAGGCAGACCACAGACGGCGGTCTGCAGTTTTCCCGGGAAATCCGATGCAGGAGCTGCTACTTGCTGACAAAAATGTCGCGCCTAAAGGCCTCAGCAAAAAATATCATTTTTTTCCTCAATAAAGAGAATGAAACAGTTTAGGAAATGACTTGTGGATGCTCTTTGGGAGGTCTTGGAGTCTTGGACTATAAAATGTATATTGATAAAAGTATAAAAAAGTTAAGTTTCATAGGTTCACAGGTTACTATATTTTGTATCAAATACTTATACATTTTTATTTTATTATAAACCAAAAGAGCTAATTGTTTACACACATAAAGCTGGGTTTCTGTAAGGCAAGTTTGTATAATCTTTCTATAGTTATAAAAATATCATTTATTCTTTAAAACCTGATTTAAAACTTAATTTATACACAGCTACAGAAGGTATAAATAATTTTCTTATGTTGTTTTCTCTTCTGTCACCTTCTATACTTTATTAATACCCGTATAATAAATAATTAAAAATCTTGTAAGGCAATTTGTACAACAAAATATATGATGAAATGTTACAATATTAGTACAACATTTTTCATTTCACTTTTAAAAGTATAATATCAAAATTCCTTTATAACTTCATAACCATCGCAATTTTTCCTCAGGGTATTTATAAAAGTATTCAAGTTAATTCAATTTGTATGAAAAAGGCAAGAGATTCGG
>VNJR01007145.1:0-18748 GCA_008042585.1 Drosophila punjabiensis
GAAAAATTTTCTAGATTCAAGAAAAATCGCCCTAGATTTGAGAAAGATTCTTTCCTAAATTTATGGCAAATTTTTCTTATGTTTAGGGCGACTCGCCTTTGAATCCGTTTTTATGGCGATTTTCTAAATCTACGGGCGAAAAGCGTCTTTTTTATGGCGATTTTAGGTAAAAATTTTTATGAGTGCATGGGGGCAGTTCTCGGCTAACCAAAGCTTGACAATTCCAGTGGTGTGCTTGGGGTCATTGTCTTGGTAAAATCTAAATTGATCTCGAATTCTCAAGTCTTCTGCACTTTGCAGTAAGTTTTCTTTTAAAATGTTTAATTACAGTTTAGCATCCATGATCCCGCCAATAAAAACCAAATTTCCGACACCTGAGGCAGCCATACATGCCCAAACCATTACATGGCCACCGCCGTGTTTGATCGTAGCTTTTAGGTGTTTGGTTTCTAGCTCCGTATTGGGTTGCCGCCAAACATAACGCCTTCCATCGGACCAAAATAAATTAAATTTGGACTCGTCCGCAAAAATTACGTCGTTCCAGAAGGAATTAGGACGAAATTCAAGCTCCTTTGCGAATTTTTCACGATTCGTCTTATTTTTCTTACTAATGGAATGCTTCTATCTCGGAACTCGACCATTAGCCCGTACCTGGGCTAAATTTTTTCCATTGTTGGGAATTCCCGATAATTCTTAAATTCATTGTGACCAGAACCAAAAACGTATAGAATATTTATTAGCAGGTATAAACATACTAAAACACATTTAAAAAATAGGATTAAAAAACTCATATATATATATTTTGAGTTTTTAAGTGTTTGCACGAAATAAGCTTGTGCGCCAGAAATGCTGTGTTTTTTAGTTTTTATAAGAAATTTCGTTTTGTTTTATGAATTTTTGTTTTTTGTTTTTCAATAGATTAAGAGTTTTTTTGACAATACTGCGTTTAAATTTTGTAAATATCTCTTTTAGTTTAGCAGCTGTGTCGATTAGAAATTTCATTTTATGCTTGCACGAAATAAGCTTGGAGCCACCGTGTATGATATAGTAGTCCGATTTTTATAAAATTAAATCCTAAATTCTAATATAATATATAAGGCTAGTTTATAACCGAGAGTATAAGAGTATAAGAAATAACTGACCGATCCGGCTCGTTGCGACTTATATACGAGTGAGAGTATATAGAAGACTATCTGCAAAGTTTCATTCAGATAGCTTCAAGACTGAGGGACTAGCTTGCGTAGAAACGGACGGATAGACGGACATGGCTAGATCGACTCGGCTGTTGATGCTGATCAAGAATATATATACTTTAAAGAGTCGGAGATGACTCCTTCACTGCGTTGCAAACTAATATAATGAAATAAAATCAACAAGCTCAAAGTGGCTCATTATTAAATAATAAAAAGTATTATCAAAATTTTCCCTAGATGCATTAGTTTGCCGTTCAAAAAATTATACTTTTAGTTGTAGCTCATAAAAAAGTATGAGTTCGTCTTGTTTTTTCTTTATTTATTTATTTACATATATCTATGAATATGTTAGGAAATTGTCCAGTTTAATATTAATTAACTAATTTAATAATACATTTGATTAAATTTGTTTCTTTATTGCACAATTTTATTTATAATTATGTAAAATATACAAAAAGTTTATTTTAAGGTTACAATTTCTTAAATAAAAAGTAAATTCGAAATATATGCACAATAATGCATTTAATTTAACTTTATTTTTTAATAGGATAAAACACGAGAGAACCTCAGAACAGGAAACCGAAATATACTTTTCCAAGAGATTTAGATGCTCTGAACTCGAAACTGGTTTCCGACTTCGTCCTTTATGTCAAGATATTTTGACTTGAAAGTTCCAAAAAAGTTTATTTTTACAATCGATAAGGCATCTTAAAGTACTGTATTTGCCGTCCAGAATCAGTTTTTTAAATTTTGGAAAAATTGTATTGCTTCCCGAAATATTGGCTTTCGAATTTATATCCAAATATATTGTTAAATTGCAAATATCCGGGAAAAATCTTTATAAATTTAATAGCCAATATCTCAAAATCCTGACGTATAGGGCAAAATCTGAAAATCGAATTCAGCACATCAAAATGCAGAGATTTTTTTAAATTTTGACGGCCCGTGCATTATTTCCTTATAGCTAAATAATTAATCTACATGTTATTTTATTATAATCTTATACATGTTTACATTTACATTCGTTTATTTTAATTATATATTTATTTCGATTCGTATTTTTTGTTTTAATTACATTATTTTGTTAAATATTTATACATAGTAACGTAAATTTTGGTATAGCATCGTCGAATTCAAAATGTCCGAAACTCAATTTGAATAAATTGATTAATTGGCTTATAATTTTTTAAAACATATGGGAAGTATAATTGTTTTTTTTTTTTTGTGTATATAAAATAAAACTGAAGACATTATTGTTAAATTTGAAATAAAATTAATTTTGCAACTTGAAGAAATAGTACATTTAATAAAAAAAAATAATTTAATTTATTTTTAATGTGATTAACTAACAATGATAAATTATAAATAAAGAAAATGTTGAAATGTTAGAAAACTGATAAAAGGACTCTGACATTGATTTGAGTTGTAAATTAATATCCTTAATTATGACTTAATTCCATGGAAGAATCATAAATAAATTACAAAGTGCAGAGATTTGAATAATAATTACGTTATAATTAAATTTCCCGCTCCTTTTTTAATAATTATTTAAAACAATTTTTTTAACTGTGATTATTTTATATCTACGTAAACAAATTTTTAATAAATATTGTAGAATTAGTAATAGGGTTATTCGCTAAATTATTTAAATTTTAAATAATTGATTTAAATAAATGTGAACAAATTTTTGTTATTTAAAAATAGATTCAATAAAACGTAAGGAATAAAATATTTACTTACCAATGAATAAATATATCAATAGTATTTACATCCACCTAAAAATTATCTCAATTTAAATTTACAATATCGAAAGGACCAGTTTTTTTTTTAATATGGAACAGAAATAAAAAAAAAGATATAGCAGTTTAAATTAAACAAATGCTTTAAAAACTTCAAAAGAAAGAGCACCAGCATTAATGAACATCGATAAGATCTCACATCTGGCCCATACACAAACTAAAACTTGGTTAAACATTGTGAAAATTCTTGTCATAGTCTGGGAGCAATTAATAGATTAATAAAAAAAAGGGAAAATAACGCCTTCAGATTCCCAAAATTCCTACAAAAATGTTCTTTATTTTCCATTTGTAAAACTATGTTGCCTACTTTTTTTATTTGTAAATCTTTTGAGTTAAGTTATAATTAAGTACTAATAATAATAATAATTTAGTTTTTCCTGTACGTTTACGTATATATTATAGTTATCGTTATATGTATGTTGTATTTATTATTGTAATGTAATGTAACGCTTAAAAAATTATATATATTAGGCAGAGTCTTTGGTTATTCTTATATTTCTATATTTCTTTTATATTTTATATAAGGTCTAAAACTCTAAAAATGTTTTTTAAAAAGTAGAAAGTGTCGGCAAGGCCGGAGATTGATAAATATTGCTGGAGATGCTACAATTTAGGTTCATGGCGCTGTTTTAAACGCCGGATCGTTGTGATTAAATATAATCGATTGGCGATTAACGAGTCCCATTCAAGTCAGTATATTCGATAGATCGTTGCGATGATTCGGTTTCCGTTTCGAATTTCGTTAGTTCTTCGTCGATTTTTAATCAAAAACTGCCATAACCACCAATATCGGACGGTTTCAAGTGATCAAAAACGCTCAGATGATGATGATGATGTGGTGGTGGCGGCGGGTGATGGTGGCCATGATGCGAGGGATGGACATAACTTGGATAGGAGGCTTGAGACGCCGCATGACTGCCATATGGATGATGATGAAAAGGATAATTAGGGCTCGGCACATGCAAGGTTGCTGTAGTGCTCGTTGGGCCTGAGGAGGATTGAACCTGAACTGGACTAAAGTGTCCATGATGGGAAGCTCCTGCTGCGTATTCCCCTGATCCTGACCCTGATCCTGTGCCATGTTGCAGATGTGAGCCATAGGCCGTTGAAGCGTATACTGCCGAGTTTACATTAAGTGCGGGAATGTGGCCCAAGTGGTTGAGCTCCATATACATGGGATGTGTATGAGGAGATGGATGGGGATGAGGATGGGGATGGGAATGGGGGTGGGGGTGGGGGTGGGGGTGGGGGTGTGTGTGAGGATGAGGATGAGGAGGAGGATGAGGATGAGGATGAGGATGAGGATGAGGAGAAGCATGTGACTGGGGTGAGGGATGTGAGTGCGGAGAAGAATGAGTATGGGTAGAGGGATGCGTGTTAGAGTGAGGAGGAAGAGCATGTGGATGCTGGAGATTTGCCTCTGAACTATTAATCAAATGGGGGGATACGTCATGATGCTGATGATAATATTCCATGTTGGTGTTGGTGTGACTCTCTCCAACGTTTTCCCGGTGTTCACCACTGTTGTTGAGATAAATATTCTCGTTATCGGTTTTGGCAGCCACAAGACTCGAGACAGAGAAGCTGTTATTACTAATCACATTGTTATTATCGGAAGTGCCAAGGGATTCTTCATCTTGACGTTTGCCATGTTGCTGTTGGTGTTGCTGTTGCTGCTGGTGTTGCTGCAAGCCTAATAAGCGACTTTCAACAGCTGCAGCTGCCGCTTGCGCTGTCGCTGATATGGACTCATCATGCTCTCTAATGGCAGGGATTTGATCTACCAATGACTCCAAACCACACAAGCTCTTACGGGCCACATCAGAGCAAAAGTTGGTGTTCCTTGGACTTAAGTGTTGATTATTTTGGTGAGCGGAAGAAATTAGTACATAGTGATTGGGATTAGGGTGGGCATGGGGGTTCTGTTCCTCGTAATTACGCTGCCAATGTTCGACTTGCTCCTGCTGGTGATAATGTTGCATTTGTGGCGGCGGCAACTGTTTGGTTTGAGGACTGTGATGATGAGGTGCCGAAAGCCATTGCTGGTGATAGTGGTTTTCATTTGAATGGACTTGGATTTGGCCTGTTTCTTGATCATGGGAGGGACTGTCTTTGTACTCCTCCTTTTCCACAGCTAGCAATGTGATCTTTTTGGACTCAGACTGATCCCCAGGAAGCTGCTCGAAGTCAGTGCCGCACATATTCGGGGAACTAGGTGGCGGCGTTTCACCCAAATGCGGTTGCTGCTCGAGAACAGATCCATGCTTTGCCAAGGGTAAATGATCATTGGGAGACGCTTCCTGCACACCCACAACAGTGGGAGTTCCATGGTTATGAACCTGCGTATAGTTACAAGCGGGTGAGGCCATCGGTGAGGCCGATGCGGTGTACAGGATGTGAGATGGCGGCGGAGTATTGTACAGACTGGGCGGCAACTGCTGATGACTGTTGCCTTGTGGCGGCGAAGCATTCGTCGTTGTTGCTGTTGTTGCATGCTGTTCCATTAGATGTACTGCAGCAGGCAAGGGGTTGCTGGTGGTTGGCATCTGCTTGTTCCCCAATATACTATCAAGGCTTGCGGTGGGCTTTAGTTTCTTTGGCCTGCCACGTTTCTTTTTGGGCGTTTCAACCACAGAGAGATTAAGTATATTATTGAAATCATGTTGATGGTTATACTGAGGTGCCCGATGATCCATAATTAGCTCTTGCTGTCCCTTGATTTTTTTGGGACGACCACGTTTCTTTTTCTCCAAGGGTTGTGGCTGCGGCACAGATTGATGTCCAAACACTGATAGATACGATGTAGTATTGCTTGAATTTCGCATGGGACTATCTGCCGAATCGTTGGTGTAAGGATTGTCGTTTGAAATCATGTGCGATGGCATTAGTTTATTAGAGGCTATAGGATCTGGAACGTCAATATTCCCCCCACAGTCCCCAGCAATAGAGCTTGAGCTGCCACAATTATCTACAAAAGATAGTGCAGACTGATTGCCTTTGTTGTCTATATTCTGCTGTTGCTCGCTGCACTGTCTGATCCGCTGATCTGTAAACACGCACTCTGACTCATCAATCTGCGGAATTAATCCATTTAAAAAGTCTCGGAATTTTTTCAATGCTGCATAAAATGGTACTTTATCGGCGGCGCGTGGCAACTGAGCGCATCTCGCCGATGATGATGGCATTACCCAAATATACTGAAATGAAAAAAAAAAACAAAATAATTGAACAAATTTCCGAGGTAACAAAAAAATATTTTGCGACGTAATAGTGCTGATATAGCATAATAACCTCAAAAACATATGTTTCAATTTTTGTGAGGCCAGAAAAAGTTTGAATTAAATAACAAAGAAAGCCAACTTTGGTACGTCACTGGATCATTTTATATCGATCCATTTCGGTCAAATGAAAAAGACGTACATAACATTTAGGTGTCAAGCTACCAAACTTTTGCTCTTACATAAATAGACCAATCGATCAAAACTCAACTTACGGTATCAGTGCCATCGACGCGATCTGGTTGTCTGCCGAAATGAAATTCCTTTTTGCCGGAAAACACCTCAAAGATTAATTTCCCATTAAAGACAGCGATTTTCGGTCGAAATCTTTGCAGCTTTTCTAAAAGAATCCGACTTCCCTCCTTGATTTCTTTTCGCGTTAAATCAGCTGAACCTTTAGTCGCCCTAGCCACCATATTCGTAAAACCGATGCCCTGCTTAAGCAATTGATAATCTTCATCGGCACTCATTTGCTCTTGAGTGAGTCCAGCTAGGTAAAGGCATTTCCAGAAATGATTACCAGGTCCTGCGTAGTGATGGCCCTTATAGGCGGCAAATAAACCAGGATTTATACCGACCTGTAAAGAAAAATTGTATTATTAATTACTTGCAATATTTTCTTAATTATATTTTCTAAAATATTGAATCAGATTAGATTGTGGACTATTCGAAATTTACAACTCACTATAACGATATCGAGATTATCACACATATGATCGGGTATAGTCCTTTTAATGACTTCATCTTCGGACATGCCATTGAACCGATCGTGCTTTTTTCGTTCCTTCGGTTTTAGATTGTGTAGCAGATCACCAGAGGAATCTTCGCAGACAGGAGGAAGGGAGCTTTGAAATGCATATTGTGGATAATATAATAATAATAATTTTAATTAATACTATAACTTACTCCTGATTATTTAATTGCACCGTCATCGCTGTTTCAGTTGTACATTCAGTTGCGGTCACGATTTTTTTCTTTCGTCCCCTTTTTTTTGGCGTTGGCTTGGAGTTATTTGAGGTTTCTGCATTATTTTTACCTTGTTGCGGCGGATGCTGAAATATCTCATCACCGTCACTCGGCACTGGCAATGGTCCTGATTCCAATCCTGACCCTGATTCTGTCGCAAAGCTCGTCGTCGGTCCTAAAGCTGTGTTCTCCATAAGGCGATGATGGGCTGTTGGCGATGAAAGCATGCTGCGCATCTCCTCGCCCATAAAACTAAATGGATCAACGGCAGTTGTGGTGGGATTTGGACATCGAGTAGATTGTGATGCCGCCATGCCATCGGGACCATGAGAGTGAGCAATGGCAACTGCCGTTTCGGAGGGAGCAGCTGAATCATTATTGATGGGATTCTTTGATAGCAACAGCAGTTGGTCATCCGATTTCTTCTGGTTGGGTATATGAGACATTATTCCGATGCTTAGATGCTGTTGCATTTGGTGCTGCGGCGTTACCGAATTGGTAGACGAACTATGCGAGTTTGGTGTTAAGACATCGCCGGCACTGGTCTCATATCCATCGTCTTGATTTTCGGGTTTAACGTTGTTCGGTGAAAGCGTTCTAAATAAAAAAAAATTAGTAAAATATTCAAGATAAAACTCATTTGTTCAAGTTAATTATTACGTAGAATATCTTTAATTAGATCTTATATGTAAAAATTACATTTGATATATAAAAATGAATCGCAAAACGTGTTGATAAGCGCATAATTCAACAATGCTGCACCAATTTAATTTATTTAAACGTTTGTTAAAGTTCAAAGATGGTATGTTAAATACTTGTCAGAAAACTCTTAAAAAAGCCATTTTCTTTAGAGATTTTGTATTTGATAGCTTTCATAAAATCATAAGTGAACAGCTTTTTTCATTCTGTAGTAATATAGTGTATATTTAATTTCAGTAGATTTGTACTGCAAATAAAGGACTGAAGAAAAACAAGAAATTGCTCGACTTCGTGCTTCTCAATCACAAGAGTAAAGTAAGACAGATCGTGAAACGGCTCGGTTGGCAATGCAAAATCGTCAATCTATCGATTGAAACTTTAAATTGGGACAAGCCAACGTTTGGCGGGTCTGCTAGTGTGTAATAAAACATACGGAGTACTCACAGTTTATAGGCCGAGCTGGGTTCCTCGTGAAAATCTTCCATAATGAGATCGTTATAGGTTTCGTGCAATTGTCGTTGTTGGTGTTGTTGAATCTGATGTTGTTGAAGTTGATTTTGCTGTGTAAGTTGTTGGTGGTGTTGATGTTGCTGTTGGTGTGGCTGTTGGAGTTGTTGTTGTGGCGTTTGATGATGTTGGTGATGTTGTTGAAGTTGTTGTTGAAGTTGATGTTGATGCTGATTTTGATTATGCAGTTGCTGCTGGTGATGCTGCTGAAGTTGTTGGTGGGAAAGAGAAGTCGATTGATCCAGTAACCCGTGACATTCCATTGAATGTTGTTGCTGCTGGCGAAGATGATGATCACTTTGTGGTGTTCCAAATAATGGAGCGTTATGGTAAAATGGTGCATTATAATTGCTATAACTTGTTGCATTCTGTTGTTGGTGTCTCGGACTGTGTTCATGAATACTTTGTTGTTGATGTTGGTTTTGTTGTTGAAGGTGTTGCTGCTGCAGCATTTGTGCATAAAAACTATTGCGTATCTGGCCATCTGTAATAGAATTGGCATCTGCTGGTCGTCCATATTGTTGCTCCTGCGTTGGAGCATTATGTTGGAGCTGATGTTGCAATGGCACTGGAAATGCTCCTATTTCAGTATTATCCTTTTCGATTTGAAGTAAAAGCTCAGAGTGCCGATGATGCAGTTGGTATGGCAGCTCGGAAGTTACATGATTTACAATCTCCGGCTTGTTAGTATCATCCGGGGTCTGTCCGGACTGATCCTGGTGAGGAGTCCATAGTGACGTTCTCCTATCGGAAAGCATAATATCACCCGTTGTTTCTGTTGCTGTCATTGTTAATGCTAACTTAGTAGGAATTCTTATGTTCAAACTGGAAGAAGAGTCATTCACACAACCATCAATTTTATCGTTTGGTAGCAATAATAATCTTGCCGAATCGCAGGAGCTACTACTAGAGCTTTTATACAGACCACCAGCATTAGGCTTTTGATCCAACTCTAAATCTCTAGACGGAGGAGGTGCTGGAACCACTAGCTCTACGCTTGTGACCAAAGCTTGTTCTGGCGCGATATAGCACTCATTTTCGGATGTTTTTTTTTCCAAAATATCTACATTTAATGTCTTTCTGATAGTGTTTACTTCATGATAGTCATCAGACTTGTTGTCCGATTTACATGCATCCGATATGGGATTGGTATCACCATCGCAACTGTTGGATTCTTCTTGATTGGTAGTGGACAGCTTCTGACGTTTTCGATTCGATTCCGCTAGACTGGATGCATGGTTGCTGCCGCTATCTGGAGTCGTACTCAAATATGACGATGATGTAGGCGCCACTGTACCTACTGCTGTGGCCAAGTTAATATCCACTTTAGATGCCATTAAAATACTATTGCTATTACTGTTATTCTTATTCGTTTTTTTTTCCTGAAGGATCAGTGGTGCCAACTGTATGATAAGCTTTAGAATTCTGATTAATTCTTCTATGCCTCGCTTCTGGGTTATTTGTAAAATAATTGAAGAATCTACTTTAGGCGCATTTGTGAAGGAACTACTTATTAGTGGGATTTCTTTACTTTCCACTTGCATCTCCCAAAATATATACGAAAACGTCCGTTTTATAGGGATGACCGTTAGTGTCCTTTAATCGGAGAAGAGTCAATCTATCAATGCCAATCCCATTTCTTAGTCCTCAGGCCAGTTTTTTTAAGTTAGATAATCCCAAAATAGGTCAAGTGCCAAACGCTTCATTTGTACGTCTGGAAATAAAAAATAATTAAAATACATTATAATGTCTGTGGGCATATTAGGTACTTTGTATATGCAAGGACAACTTATACTTTAGATTGAATATCGGAACTTGCAACTACTAATACACTTGATAGAAATATGCATACACATAATATTTTTAAGCAAAGCCCCAAAGTGCAACCAAGCGAAAATTGGCCAGGCGGCAAGCTCTGCCCATGTCCCCCTATCCCCCATATATGTTCATATGCATCTGTACATGCACTTATGTAGGCGTTTATGTATATGTATATGTCAAAGCTACTGTACCAGAAAACTCTAACAAAATCAACAAAAACAACAACCAAACACAACAAACATTCAAACGAGTACGCACTCTCGAAAAAGCTCATACTGCGTGTGTGTGTGTGTTCGAGAGGGGCGAAATAGTGTTGCGAGAGACGATAAGATGCATTTACTCGAAAATTTTAATTATTTTTGATTGTCTAAACTAAACTTTTTGAGAATACTATTATATAAATTGTTTTATTTTTTTTTATTTGGAACACAGAATATTAATATTAAAATTAGAATATATCGAACAATATTGAAAATTGAATTGAAATTTTCTTTAGTTGTTCGGTATATCTATAATACAAATAAAATAAATAAATAAAAATTCGATATATTGTCTTTTTTCCCGGTTGGAGTTGTGCAATATATTCATTAAACAAAATATTTATATATCGTTTATAAAATAATAAATAGATAAATTTCAATATAGCAACGTTTGTTAACTATGTTCATTCCGACATTCTCTCGATATAAATATAAATATGTACATCTCCTACCCTGTCATTACACTTATAATTGGCCGATCCCCAAGATTTTAAAGCAAATTCAAGACAAAATATTTAAGGACGATTAAGCAAGTTTCAATACTGTTTAAGTTAGCTGTATACACCTACAAAGACTTGTCTAGATTGGCATCTCTGGTTAAGCTTATCAAAAAGAAATATACATATTTCTATTATTTTAGCAATTAGCAATTCAGATATTTTGGCCAAGTGTACCTGTGTCATACATATGTATCTGAGTTGCGTTCATCATGTATCGGTATTCCTGTCGAAAAGAGCACCGCCAGAGAGCCACTCTTAGAGAGTGCACTGACAGAAAACGAAGCGACCGCAGTCGTGGGCGATTGAATAAATGAGAAAAAGCTATTTTAAACTTTTCAAAAGTTAATATCTTCTTGTTCAATTGAAAAAAAGATTATTTATTGAATAATACATGTGTATTTGAAGTAGTAAACATATGAATTGATATCTACTTGCTCTAAAATAGATAAAGAGTTTTTTAGTGAATACAAATTTGAAGAGTACATTTTATATTTTTATATATTTAAATTGATTTTACTTTATTGATACATTTAAATATTTCACGTAGTTTTTTTTAATAGGTGTCTTTGATTTAATTTATAGTTTTAGGTGCGTACAATTTTTCACAGTGGTACAAAATGCATATATGTATACACGGACATATGTACAACAGATAAACACATATACGTATAAAAACAGTATTGTGTGTATTCCTTGTTCACGTTTAATATTCTTACGTATATATTCGCACTCACGAACATAAGCAGAGACATGGCACAAAAATAAAAGATACGTATATGCACGTATATGTATGTATATCTGTATCTGAACTTTGGTTTCTCCTAAGAGATGCTTCTGCTGCTTCGCTTCGTTTCTGTTTTCGCTTTTTTTTTACCGAGTTAATGTGTGACTGTGTCTGTGTGGCAGATGGCAAGCGGAGATGGGATGAGAGAACGTATTGTATGTATGTATTTTACATAATATTTTTAATGAGAGTACATAGGCATGTGATATACATATGTACTCACGTTTCGTTCATAGGTACAAGGCATGCATACGTAATGCGTTACACATGCCCAACGAAGAAGCACTATGGCTGCGGCTGCTCCTTCTTTAGTTTGAACTGCACATTTTTGCATACAAATACATGTACATATGTACCTATGTACCTATGTACCTATGTAATTTTAACTTTTGGTGTGTATATGCAGACGACGTAGGATTGTGCACACAACACAGATTCGTTAAGAACGAACAATCGTAACTACCGGATACCGCGTACACCGCTCTGCAGGAATCAAAACAGAACTTAGAACTTTCGTGTGAGATTTATGATAATTTTTCAACTGTTTCTTCTGTTCCAATATACAACACAAAAACCCGACGACGACCACGACGACGACGAGCCACACGAACAGAGGCAACCAATACAAGCCGCAAATAGAAAGACTACGTAGTAAAAAGCTTTGTATCTGAAGCTTGCAGCTTTTACGTTACGTTATGTTATTTTGAGAACTCAATTCTGAGTAATACCCTAACGCCACACTATTCATTAGGTACTGCGCGTGACGTACTAAAACAAAAAAAAAAAAAAACTTAAGCTCGATTTTGCAAAAACATTCTGCAAAAAAATCGAAACAAAAAAAGTTTTTTTTCGCAATGAAAAATGTTTTAAGGTATTTTCAAGATATTTGCGCGATCTTACGGATTTCTGGTACCCGAAAAAGTATCTAGAAGGGATAAATAATGGTATTTTTCGGGATATAAATGATTTACTTTAGCAGTGTGTACGTGTTTGTGTATGTGTGTGAATATTTTGTATTTTATTTATGTACAAACTGTTATTTAAAAGCGAAAGTAAAAAGTGATAACAGAAAATTCCCTTTTCCAACAATAGGTAACAAAAGGTTTTAACATGATATGACAGAAATTAAAAAAACAAATACCTCCAACTTGTAGATCTTAATTATCGTAATGATTTATACAATTACGAGTCTAGTACATATTTTTCCAAGCATTCTAGGGTATATGGACTAATACATATACATTTTCGTACATTCATATTTACATATATAAAATCCTTGAACCTTTGTTTTTGCCTTGCACGAGAGCGAAAAAGTTAAACAGCTGATTTCTACATGTGTGCTGTTTGTGTGATTGTATGTACATTATTTATCTAGCTGGTTATTGGAATACAGGAATTTGTTACTAATAAATAATATTAATAAGATGAATGGTTAGGAGGTGACGAGGGATTGAGACGGCGTAACTGGCAGATCGGCAGCGTGCGGAGGCAACGAAAGAAACTATACAGTATATTTACCAACCAAGGTTACGACAATTCAATAAAGTCGGATAATGTCAGATTTGGGAAGTGGAGATGAAGGCATCTCAGGATCAAGTAAGATAAATATAGAAAATAAATACATTATCAAATAAATACATATTTACTTATGTTCCAGAATATAATGTGGCAAATATGGAGGGCTCGTCCAGTCGCAATGAATTTGATTCCTCCGTGAAAGGTATACATTTATAAATATAAATATGAATATGTATAGAATATAGTTCTGGGCCTTTGATTTCAGGTGGCAGTGGCGTTGAGCAAGAACTGGCCACCAAAATGCTTCAGATACAATCGAAACGATTTTATTTGGATGTCAAACAGAATCGAAGAGGCCGCTTTATAAAAGTCGCCGAGGTAAATAGGTTACATCTCTATTTTCCCAATACCCAGATGCTTTTGTTATGTTATCTGATAATATTGCTATATTATCTAATGAATGCAACAATTTCATTGAACCTTTTCTTAGATGCTTTTTTTTTATTTCTATACCCTTGCAGGGTATCATCATTTTAGTCAAAAGTTTGCAACGCAGTGTATAAGGTATATACATATATTCTCAGCATCAACAGTCGAGTCGACCTAGCCATATCCGTCTGTCCGTCCGTCTGTCTGTCTGTCTGTCCGTGTGTCCGTTTATACGCAATCTAGTCCTCAGTTGTGAAGCTATCTGAATAAAACTTTGCAGATAGTCTTCTATATACTCTCACTCGTATATAAGTCGGAACGAGCCGGATTGGTCACCTATATCATATAGCTGCCATACAAACGAAACAAAAGTTGTTATAAAAAAATTTATAACTTTACCATTTTTATAGCCTTGCAGGGTATTATAATTTCAGTCAGAAGTTTGCAACGCAGTGAAGGAGTCATCTCCGACCCTGTAAAGTATACATATATATTCTTGACCAGCATCAACAGCCGAGTCGATCTAGCCATGTCCGTCTGTCAGTCTGTCCGTTTCTACGCAAACTAGTCCCTCAGTTTTTAAGCTTTCTGAATAAAACTTTGCATATAGTCTTCTATATAGTCGCTCACTCCTATATATGTCGGAACGAGCCAAATTTGTCAACTATATCATATAGTTGCCATACAAACGATCCGTACATTTTTTGAAAAAAAATTATAACTTTACTGTTTTTTAACATATCTCGATCAACTCTCGGTTATGAACTTTATATATTGTTTCAGATTTTTTGATTTAATTTTATAAAAATCTGACCACTATATCATATAGCTGCCATAGGAACGGTCGGGAAATTAAAAAAAAAAAATTACAACTTTGTCAGTTTTCAACATAATTTCATCTATTTTGAGATACTAGTATTTCATATTTTTTGAGAATTTGTTTGTAAATTCCATAAGAATCGGACAACTATATCACATAACTGCCATACAAACAATCGCTTAATGTGGATGAAAAAATATATTTTAATTTACATGTAAAAAATTAAAAAAAAAAATGTAAAACTGTAAAACCAAAATGAATACGAAAGTAAGTACTTGATACACTTGGAATCTGCAGGGGTATATAGACTTCGGCGTGCCGATTTTAGCTTTCTTTCTTGTTCAACATAATAACAAATCATCTAGTCTGGCAAATGACATTTTTATCTTATTTGGAAATTTCGAATGTAATTTTATTAAAATCGGCTGACTATATCATATAGCTGTCATAGGGACGAACGGAAATTTTATAAACAAAAGTTATATCTTTGGCAATTTTCAACATATTTTCATCTTCTCTGAGATATGAGAATATTGTTTTATTTCCCAATTTCTATTTTAGTTTCATAAAAATCGGACGACTATATCGCGTAGATGCCATATGAAAGATCGGTAAATGTGGAGTAAAATGTAAAACTGTAAATGTAAAAAATGTACAAAATAATTATTTAAAACTGTAAAAATTATTTTAATATAAAAGTATTCCATATTATTATGGATATGGATAAATTATGAATGATCCAATGAAAATCTTTAAGGGTATATAAACTTCGGCGTGCTGAAGTTTGCATCCTTTCTCGTTAAATTAAATTCTTATATTCAAAATCGAATGACTTATACTGTGACATGTTCACAAAAACACAAAAAAAAAAACGAAAAAAAAATGTTTTATTAAAAAAATCCAATAATATACAATTTACAGATTGGTGCCGATGGTCGACGAAGTCAAATTTATTTGGCCCTTTCAACAGCAGCTGAATTTCGTGACCACTTGTCATCTTTTAGTGATTACTATTCTTCTCTAGGTATTTGTTGTATTTTGTAATGTATAGTAAATAATAAAATATTCCTTCAAAAATAACACAGGTCCACCAAATACTGACAATTTACCGGAGGATGGTAAATTAAAATCGGAAATGATGATTAAAGATTATCGAAGATATTATTTGGACCTAAAAGAAAATGCTCGCGGCCGGTTCCTACGGGTAACTTTATTAAGAAATATACAAATTATAAAATGAATAATAACAATATTGAATATATGAATTGATTCTTAAATAAAAAAGAATTAATTATTATTAAACCAATAATTTATTTATTCATTCATAAAATAAATATAGGTGTCGCAAACCATAACGAGAGGTGGACCTCGATCTCAAATAGCGTTGCCAGCTCAAGGGATGATTGAGTTTCGTGATGCACTCACCGATTTGCTAGAGGAGTTCGGGGCAAATGATGGAGGGTACGAAAATTATTACTATTTGTTATTTATTGTTGTTCTTTATTTATTTTTTTTTTTCATTTTTCTTTTCTTTAGCAGATTTAAAGGAGATTTGCCTGAGGAGCGGCATATGAAGGTGGATAATAAAAACTTCTATTTTGATATAGGACAAAATAATCGAGGTGTTTACATGAGGATAAGCGAAGTACGTACAAAATATGTAGTAACAAAAAATATGTATGTATATTTTTATTTAAAGGTAAAAAACAACTTTCGTACATCGATAACTATACCGGAAAAATGCTGGATACGCTTTCGTGACATATTCAATGATTATTGTGAGAAAATGAAAAAATCGTCCGAATCAATTACTGCCGATATAAATCTACCGACATCCTCAAATAGTCTTAAATAAATATCACGTCATTTATATGGTTATAAAAGGCAAAAGAAGATATAAATTAATTAATGGCGATTGACCAACAAAGAAATATAACATAAAGCTTACTAAACTTTGAGATATGCGAATGTTTATTAAGCTTATTTTTATTTGACATTGTTAGCATTTAGTAAAAAAGATCAATTTAATTATTTTTTATCAAAAAAAGTACATTTTAATAAAAGGAACATTTAGCTAGAATCTACAGTAGGGATTTTTTGAAAAACAATAAGAAAGAATTAAAAGGTTCAATCCATAATTAATGTCACCATGTCACCTTTTATTTTAAACAATTTCTGTAGATTATTAAAGTAATTTAATTGATTAAAAACAGCAGTATCTGAACAACAAACCTCGGATTTCCTGCGGCCTTCCTTTGGTTTACTTTTAGCTTATTATTTATTAAATATTTTAAAACATTGCAAAACGCCGATTTAAGGAAAACACTGGACAAAAAAATTCGCGTCAGTTTAGACTATAAATAGCCCTGTCACTAAGATAAATGAAATATATGGATCATATGAGGTTTATATAGTTAAAAGACACACAATTCATTGTTAAAGCTTCTAGAAAACAACAAATGTTATTTATTATAATAAACACGTCAAAATAAAACTCCTAAAAAGCGTTTTTAAAACAAAAGTTTCAATGTGATCACCTAGAATAAAATATAAATTACGAAAAAATTAATGCATAGCAAAGCGTAAAATTGAACACCTACCGAATATAAATTTCCCCAAAAGGAATGTCTCTCGTGTACAGATTTGCAAACGCAACCTAACAAATTAGTGCTATTGAATATTAATAAATTAAATAAATTTAGTGCTATGAAAAAAGTTTAGAGTATATTCAGATTTCGAAACAAGTGTTAATTTACTTGATAAAACCATAAAATTTATATGATATATTTATTTAGTATTATTTCGTTCATAAATAGTAAAACTCTAAAGCATTACACCATATTAGAGTCTCAGAGTAAATGTGACTATAAACCAAATCGTATAAACATATTTACCTGGCAAAAAAATGGGTGTAATGGATGTATACAGAAAAATTAAAAAAAAAAAAACACACAATGGTTAAACTATAAAATAGTGAGTGTATTGTATATCTTAAATGTTGTTTGGCAATGGCATCCATAATTGTAATATTTTAAGAGTTTTGTGAAAACAAAATATGGTAATAAAGTTGAATTAAACCAAAATATTTCTTATATATATATATAATAAGGTAGGTAAATAATACATTTAAGGATTAAACAAGAAAGGAAGCTAACTTCGGCACGCCGAAGTTTGTATACCCTTGCAGATTCCAATTGTATAAATTATAATCTATCCCAATATAATATAATATGAACTACTTTCATATACATACAATGTTTACAGTTTTACATTTTTTTACATTATTTAACATTTTTACATGTAAAGTAAAATGTAATTTTTCTCTACGTTTACCGATCGTTTGTATGGCAGCTATATGATATAGTCGTCCGATTCTTATGAAATTTACAACAAAATTCTGAAAAAATGTGAAATACTAGTATCTCAAAGTAGAAAAAAATTATGTTGAAAATTGACAAAGCTATAATTTTTTTTCTGAAAAATTCACGACCGTTCTTATGGCAGCTATATGATATAGTAGTCCGATTTTTATAAAATTAAATCTAAAAATCTTAAACAATATAGAAAGCTTATAACCGAGAGTTGATCAAGATATGTTGAAAAACAGTGAAGTTATAATTTTTTTTCAACAAATTCAACAAGGTAGCCATCTTGGCCCACTGCTATTTACATTGTTCATCAATGACCTTCCGCTAGTTTTAACCAACTCTCGTGTGCTTATGTACGCTGACGATGTTAAACTATGCCTGCAGTATAAGGACAGCTCTGGCCAGTTGGACTTACAATCGGATCTTAACAATTTTCAGGCATGGTGCCGTGCTAACTTATTACATCTCAACAGCTCCAAGTGCAAACTGATGACATTTTCACGTGTCACTCCCCAGTATGCCACTTATATGCTTAATGATTGCTCTTTGGAAAGAATAACTCTTGTTGATGATCTAGGAGTCCGCCTTGATCCTAAACTTTCGTTCTCTGAACATATTTCCTGCATGGTTAACAAAGCCAGAGGCGTGCTTGGGTTTATAAAGAGGTGGTCGAAGGAATTCGATTCCCCTTATGTAACTAAGAGTCTTTTCACCTCACTTGTTCGGCCCATTTTGGAATATGGTTCTTGCGTTTGGAGTCCCAGTTTTGGAGTCCATATTAACCGCATTGAGTCCGTCCAAAAAAA
>VNJR01007150.1:0-103174 GCA_008042585.1 Drosophila punjabiensis
TGGAGCCACGGAAGTTGAAGTTGCTCTTGTCCAGCACCTGCGACTTGCCCTTGAGTATTGCCCCAATCGACTGCAAAGTCTCCAGCTGCAGCCTGGGCAGCACCGAGATGGTGGCCTGCATCAGGGTCACCTCCGTGGAGGGCATCAAAGGCAGCTGGTAGCTAGGCACCAAATCGCAGAACTCGGTTACTGGATTCAGCACATCGCTTACTCCACCCGTCAACTGGCTTAGCTCGCCACCAACGCCGCCCAACTGGTTGCAGTCGGCGGATAGGGCCAAGGTTACCGGCGATGAGCTCCAGAGTGCCGCATGGAAGGCCTTCTTGCCCACCACAAAGGCCTGGGCTCCCTCTAGAATGGAGAAGTCCTCGTAGCGCAAGTTGATGGCATTGGCCAGCGGACGCAGGGCGGTTGGCACCACGGGAGTTTGCTGGAGCTTTGAGTTGAGAGAGATAAGTATTTGGATTATTGCTGGTTAATATTTCGGTGGCTAGGGAACACTCACTTGATCTAGCACCTGGGCGAGGGCCTCGTGATTGGCCACCACCACGGCGGTGTAGTTGTCCTCGATGGTCTTGTGCACGACACTGCGTCCCTTGCGCATGCGCAAACGATTCGTGGCCTTGCTGCGGTTCTTGTTGCCCTAAGGATCAAAATGAAAGTTAAAGTATATCTATCTCTTGCGAGTTTATATGTTGCATAACCCACCTGTGGCATGCCCCAGACGCTGTCGTTGATGTCTGTGGCCACATCGCCGCCCGCCTCACTGCCGTAATAGCTATACGGAGCATAGATGTCGAATTCGCCCACCTCACTGCCGGCATACGAGGCGGAGATGATGCGTGGAATGTTGGCTGAAGAAGGGAAAATTATATATTAAATTGAATAATATATTTGAGACTATAGATGATCTTAGACCTACCCAAACTGTTGTTCAATCCGTAGTTCCTCACTGGACCATATTCGCTGCGCGTATAGCTGGCAATGGATGCCGTGTCCGAGTAAATGTTGTTATTATTGTTGTTATTCCGCCTCGTGGCTTGAGTTAATCTCTGACCGGCCACGGAAGCCAGATCTATATTGCTACGCGTCGGTGGCGGCGGAGGCGTTGAGGTTGAGGCAGAAGTGGGCGTGGCAGGGCCATTAGCCGTGGATGGTGGCGGCGAACCCATCTTCACGAACTCGTACATGTTCTCATAGTCGCGCTTGTCCTTCAGGTAGCTATCAATGGTGCTGTTGATCTTGCGCACTGAGTCCTTAAGACTGCTCCTCTGGGCCGTGTCCGTGGCATCTGCAGAGTTCGAGCGCTGTTCAAAGATCTCCAGCTTGCTGGATATGGACATCTTCGACTCGCTCTTCTTTTGCGGCATGGCTCGCTCGAAGGTGCTGGTCCGGCTGTTGGTCGTGGATCCGGACTTTCCGGAAGCTTCTGGCAGTTGTCCAGAGCCCGTGCCAGTTGGCTTGGGCATTGTCTTGGCTTGGTCTGTTGCTACATTCTCACCGTTTGACGAGCAAATGGAGATAGTGTCGGTGAGGACGCCGCGCTTGCGCACCAGCTCCAGCTGTGCCTCACGCTCCCGCATGCTGGCCGTGCGCTCCGGCTTGCGCGGTGCGATTGAGGAGCGGATTTCTCCTGAAAAAGCGGATGGAGAAATAGTATTAGTATAGGGATAAAAGTAGCTTATTGTGAGTGAGTTTTGACTCCAACTTAAGGAACTAAAGATGGATCTTCCTTTTTTTAGTCATAAAAAAAACTTTAAAAATACTTTTTATAATACAATATAATATAAAACATATTTTTTTTATGTACAACTGTCTCAATCTTTGTTAATTTAAAAAAAAAACGCGAAGAAAAAGCGTTCGCAGTCTGGATTAATCTTTTATATATAAATTCAAGAAATGGACTCTAGTAAACTTTCCTACTTCATACCATAATAATTAATTTATACAAATATGTATTCTACTTATTAGGCACTTGTCAGCTTTAGCCCATTTATCATGGACAGCTTAAATACTCAATAAAAGTGTCTATTTTTCAAGGCGATAAAGAGTTTCCCTCTCTCTGAAATGACTTAGCCTTAATTTATTCATGAGATTTCCCACCAGGCTGTCGTCAAATTTGCTTGGCCTTCATGGGGCCATGCCAAATGTTTGCCAGGCGCCAGAGTGTGGTGGAAAAGCCGCCACAGCTCACCTGCCCAGGTGAGGCAGTTGGACAACCAGCGAGTACTAATTGCGATTTTGACCCAAATTCGTGCCAAATTACAATTCGCACTGGCGCTGGTCGGTCAGGTTGAATGTGTTTGCTCCCTCTCCCTCTCTCTCTGGTGGATCTGGGATGCGAGATTGTTAACAAATGGTTCTCGCTCAAGTCGTGCCTCTGGATTGCCAGTTAGCCAGGTGCCAGATTCCAGTCAGATGTGCCTGATGCAGCAGCAGCAGGTGTAACAAGTTCTGGTCGTAGTTGACCGCAAAGTGTCAGGCCAAAAGAAATGGGTCTCTGGTCCGATATTTTCACCAGGTTTTCAGTTCTCCAGCTTTCCAGTTGTGAGTTCTATTGCCGCTCCGGCTAAACCAGCTAACCCGCAAAACCAGCAACATGTGGTTACCTCATTGGCCTGGCCTGGTCGCTTGGCTTATTCTCATTTCGATTTGTTTTCATCTGGCCAACAAACTATTTTGCTCTCTGGCTTTGGCCACTTAACCCACTTCGAGCCGGCTGTGGCTCATCACACTCGTTTGGATGCGGCGGATATGGTCATGAGTGGCCAGGTATACCTGTATCCCCGCGCTATACCTCCGTTATATTGATTAAAATGCGTAACTTGTTCTGCGTTTGGATTCGGGTTCTAGCCGAGTTGTTGCTCTCGCCATTTACGGTGATTTTATTCGTGTTCTTGTTACGTTTCTGGCCCCTTCCGATTCGTGTTTTGTGGGCTGCAATTGGAGTCAACGAGTCAGAAGAAGTGGGTGAAGTGCCTTGGAGACCCTTCAGACCCACATATGTATATCTTTGCAACATACAGACATGAGCTGGCTGTTTTTCTGAAGGTCGCCCTGAATATTTTTGGGGCGCTGTCAGGGAACGTGATTTGCTTACGCTTTCTTTTGGAATGCGATCGCTTGTAGGGGAGAAATTGCTGGCGGGAGATGAGGGAGCACCGTCCACGCCCACGCCGCTCGGATTTGGGTCATTGGAAACGAGATTGAAACTAGCTTTCAAGATTGGCGGAATTTCGCTCACATAAAATGCCAACTTCTAAGTGACACAAACAAATAGGTGGACGAGTATGAGTGCGAATTTCAATTAAAGTGAAGTTTGTAAAGCCCTTACGCTGGTGACTCACACTAAAACTTGGGTGCTTGAAGTTAAATAAACGAAAGTTTATAATATTTGAGAGCATAGCCGAGGTAATTAATTTAAATTTAATAATTTGTAAGGTACTTTTTGAGTTCCTTATGAGTGTCACGGTCGCCATGCAATATGTTTCTTAATTTTCTAGTAAATGTCTTTTCTTTAACTTACCCAAATTGGCATAGACATTATCGGCCTTCAGCTTGACGGATCCTGAACCATTGCCCGAGGTCAGGACTGTGGACTCCACGCTGCTGGCACTCAGTGTGGCCGTCAGTTCCGTCTTCTGCTTGCGCCGCAGCTCGGCACTCTTGGGTGGCGGAGGACGCGCCGGCTTGTTGGCCTCATGGGCTCGCTGCCCCTCGCTGGCACTGGAGCGTAACGGCGGAGCTGGTGGCTTGGTGGTGACCACGGCCACTGTTTGAGCGGACACAGAGTCACTGGTCTTGGTGATATCCTTTACCACCTCCACGGCCGTGGGGTTGATGTCAATGGGATGGATAATTACCAGGCGGGGCTTGCCAGAGGCACTGCCCTCCTCCGTGCCGGTGCAGATCTCCGTGTAGACACTGGAGTCTTTCTTGCTCAGAGATTCTCCGGATTTGGCCCCATTGCCGCTGTTGCTTCCCATTCGCAGAAACTTCTTGATCGAGAACTTGGACTTTTGCTTCTGCGGCGGCGAGGCCGAGGGCGACGATGACTTCTTGTCGAGACCAGCTGCGGCCAGGCACTCCTCCGACATGGACAGGTGACGCTGATTGCGGGGCGTTGGCTCTGGCGTCATCGGCTGCTTCAAACTCAGCACCGAGCTGGCTGACTGCAGCTGCAACTGCTTGGCGGCATTAGCACGCTGCATCACGAAGGTGTTGAGGCTGCGGAATTTGGGATTGATCACGGCCCGCTCGCGCTTGTCCTTCTCTCGGATGACAGGTGCTGCTCCGGCAGCAGGCAGAGCGGGCTTTCTGGTGTACAGGCTGCTATTGTTGGCAGAAGGTGATCCTGTCAATGGTGCAGATCCTGTGACTGGTCCTGGGGCAGCTCCAACGCTTGCTAATTTATCTCCGGCTGACGCATCACTCGAGCCCGGTGACGTGGCCTTTTCCGCTGGTTTTGCGGCCGCTTTCGTCGCCTGCTCGAACTCAACTACCAGACTGTAGTCCCGCTCCGGCGTGGGCGGAGCGCTCAGCTTCGGCTCCGGCGGCGGATTCGGGGCCTTGCCCTTTTTCAGCTTGGCCTCGTCAGCGGCTAGACTCTCTTTGGCCAAGAGCAGACTCTCGCTGGACTTGGAGATGGCCGACTGCAGCTGGCTGATGAACTGCTGCTCGGCGCAGCTGGGCTGTCGCTTGCCCAGGAAGCTCTTCAGCGGCGAGTGGCTGCTGGAGTTGGTGCCGGAAACGGCGCTGGAGTTGCTGCTGTTGGTCACCAGTGGCTTCACTGGCAACTCGGGCTTCTTGAGGCCATGCAGAAACGAGGGCCGTGCATCGATCTTCATCGGCGGCGGCGGTGACTTGGGCAGGGCGGGCAGCACCTGCTGCTCAGGCTGTTCCTTCTGCTGCTGCTGCTGTTGCTTCAGTTCCAGGCTATTGTCCGGATCGGCGCTGCCATCTGGCTCGCCGTGGAGTTCCCGGCTCTTGACCGCCGGCTTGGCCACTGCCTGATCCCCCACCTGGATGTCTTCGTAGTCCGAGTTGTTGGTGCTTGCACTGAGCTTCTTCTCCACCAGGAGCTGCTGGTTAGTCGCTCCCTTGGCCGCTCCTAAGTTCTTGTACTCGCTGCCCAGACTGATGCCGATCCCCGAGTCCGACTCGCTGCGGATCATGTTGTAGGCGTTCTCCTCGTCCGAGCTGCCATCGAAGCTGCTGCCCGTAGAGTCGAGAGCATCGTCCGAGCTGCACTTGGTCACAATTAGGCCGTCGGAGGTGATCTTGCTGGTCATGAAGTTGCCTTCGTGCAGGTTGTAGCTGGCCGCCCGTGTCTTTGAGCTGAGCAGCATGTCCGTGATGTACTGCGAGCTGGAGTAGTGGGAGTTTCCAGAGGCGTCTGTTTGCGCGGCGGTGGCCACGCCCACCTGCTCCGAGTACTTGCCATCGGGCAGATTCTCGTAGCTCAGCTGGGTCTCCACCACGTCGTAGTAGGCGGACACTCCGTTCTCCGTGTCCGAGCAGTTGCTGTCCGTGTCCGAGTACTTGTGGCACACGTTCACCTTGGGTTTGGCCTGGTCCCGGGTGATGGGCGCATTCCGAGCGATGGGCTTCTTAAGGTCGAGAAATGGCTTCGGCGCATCGCTAAGGGCACTCAGCTCGAACTTGATCTTGTTGCTGGTGCCGGAAACGTGGCTGCTGACGCCTTGACTTCCACCGGCAGAGGCTCCGCTATTGGTTTCGGTCTCGCTCTGCTTGTGGTTTTGCTCAAGCGTCTCCGAAATCTCATCCAACAGGGACTTCTCCATGGCCCGCTCGATAGGCGGACTGTCCTTGCCGTCTCGCGAGGATGTACTTGTGGCCACTGTGCTGGCTGCTGTGGTCGTGCTGCTCTTGGTCATGGTCAGCGTGGGCGTCAGGGTGGTGGTCACCTTTTTGGTGACACTGGCTGTTCCCGTGCTAGAACTGCTGCCGCTGCTGCTGGTGCTGCTGCTCTTGATGGCTGTTGTGGTTACGGTGGCTGGCTTGGCCTTGGCTGGCGTTGCTCCAGCGGAGGATGTGACTGGAGTGGTGGTGGCAGCTTTGGCCGCTGGGGAGGCAGTACTCTTTCCTAGCGGCTGGCCAAAGGGCATCACATTGATCGTGAGGGTTTGCTTCTTGCCCTCCTTGTCCACCTGCGGAGCTCCCAGCTTCAAAGCGGCAAAGGACTTTTTGATATTGTCCTCGGCATCGCCCAGCAGGTTGCCATTGTTCATGTTGAAGTCTGTGTTGGCCCGCGTGATCCTCTTCAGCTCCACTGTCTCCTCGTCATCCGTCTCGGTGATGGCCATGTCATCGTGCTCGTTGCCCAGGTTCATGAAGTCATGATCATCGTCGTCGTCATCATCGTCGGACCACTCGCCCCCGTAGCCGATGATCTCGTGCAGCTGCTTGGGAAAGCACACCTTGCCGCTCTTGGAGCTCCCAGACTTGCTCGAGCTGGAGTTGGAGCCAGAGCCGGAGCTGGAGCTGGTCAGTCGCACGCCGAAGGCCTTTTTAATAATGCTCTTGGCCGGCGTCTTGTGTTTGTTGGGATAATCTGTTTTCACCTGACCTTCCGCCTTGTGGCTGCTGCCACCGGACTTGGAGGCTGCTGCTGCGGCGGCTGCCTTGTGCTCGTCCTTGGACTTGAAGCAGTTCGAGCAGAGGTCCTTCTTCCAGGCGTTCTGGGTGAAGTGCGCACAGATGGAGGACGACATCGTGGAGGCTTCTCGTTGCTCGTTGTCGACGAACAGCCTTAGGCCATATTCTGTAATTGAAAAAAGCGGTCGTGAGTTATGGCTTACAGATGATGATGATGATGGGCGATGATGATGGCGATGACGCGATGGTTAGTTCATAAACCTAAACTTTCGTTTGCAAAAAAAAAACGAAAAGAAATTGCGCAATCTCACTTAAGTTAAGTTAACTTTCCCTGACTGCAACACAATTTCTGGCTGGGCTTCTGCCGCATGACTCAATATTGATTGAGTGGAGAAGCTGAGCCGCCTGGCTGTGGCCAAATCATGGCCACAGACTGCCATTTGGTCAAGCGGCCAGCCGGCTTATCAATCAATCTTCATCTTGATAATGGAATTATTGAAATTTAACCAACGATGATGATGTGGCGGCGACTGTGGCTGGCTGCCTGCTCCCTCTCTGGGAAATTGCTTTCTGCTGTGGATTTGGTGGCTCGATAGTTTGGGACTGGGAGTGCACTGTGACAGCCACATAATTAACTCTGATTGTCAAGCATTCGACAGGCGGCGCAGGCCCTCGATTGCCGTTGGGTAATCGCAGCTGCCACCGCACTTGGCAGATTGTGTTGTTTACTTTGTTTTTCCATGAAAATGACTTTCTAAATGCAACAAACCCTGCCCGGCCCCAAGCTGCACATGCTGCAACATGTTGACTCTGTCACAGTTTGTGTTCAGCGAAAAACCAAGGAAGTTCCACAAATCAAACGGCGGACGGACGGACGGAGGGACAACTCATTTATGGCTTTGGAAGTGACTGCTTTATTTGGCCAGAGAGACAGAGGCAGAGCTTCTAGAAATGATTCAAAGGCAAACTGGTTTCCTTCTAAGGAGTTAAGTCATAAATTTGGATAATTTCCCAAACGAAAATAGAGAACGATTTGTAATTCCGTGAAATTTCCTGTGTAGAACTTTATTGGGGTAATTTAATGAGTAGTTCCAGAGATCTTTTATGGGCAGTTTTTATTCTTCAAAAACTTAATGTAGCTTTGATGATCACTAATTTTGTGAATGTGAATCGGACACTAGTTGCTAACACTGAAAACAAACTTTGGGAAGGAAAAAAACTAGGAATTTAATGAGACAGACTGGAGTTGGATGAAAAATTCTTATTATTATTAAATTTTTCTCAGTGCTTATAATGACCTGTGTACCGTTCTTTAACGCCTTCCCCAGATTCTCACTTCTAGATTCTTGTTCTTTTTCTTGTGATTACTCCCGCGGGCATATCTTTAGGCAAGAGATCACATTACTCTCCACCCATTTATGAGTGTTTAGACGGAAGATCTTCTGCTACATTACCAAACCCAACGATTCTTTTGGTCGTTTCTTTCGAAACACTTCACACCATCAGACGACAGCTAACAATGTAACGATGAGGTCTTTAAGCCATTAACTTCCCCATATGGCGGCCAGCATTGGGACAAGCAAGTGTGTCACATTGGCCAAAACACGTAGTTAAGGTGCCTAATTGGGAAAGTGTTGCTGGTGCGGCGGTGGTGATGTTGCTGCGACAACACCCACAGCGGAGCAACAATGGAGATGACAACAGCAGCCGGCACAGCAACAGCAACAACAATAAAAGTTTTTGACTGCTTTCGGTTAACATTTATCAACGCCAGCAGCGCGCCAAGGAAAGTTGACCCATTGTTAACCCATTGTTGCCGGCGTGCTCGACTTTTGTTGCTGTTTTGTTGGTTCAGAGATGAGAATTTGTACTTTTTAGAGGCAAAGATAAGTAATATTAAGTACATTTGGTTTGAAAAACTGTTCTAACTACAAAATAAACACATTTGAATAATAAATAAAAACTTTATTTATGGAACATTATTGGGTTTAAGCTGCGAAACATTGGTCCTTCGAGCCGAATATAAACTACACCATCTACATAGCCAAGCCTGCTGCGAGTCTTTATAAACTTTTATTATTTCTCATCTTATCTTATGTTGAATGTTTTTCTAAGGATTGTATATTATTTTGTTTACTATTAATTTTGAGCTCTTTTCGAATAAACTTTTGGCAGCACTGCTGCCTTTGTTGCTTCTGTTGCTGATGGCTGTGCCACGCTTGATTTCTGCATCTGCATCTGCTGTTAGATTTGCAGTTTTGGGTCAGCGTTTTGACTTGACGTTAATATGCATAAATCTCGGCTTTGTGCAACGCGGTCGCAGAAACAATTGGCATCGCATAGAGTGGGGGATGAGGGAAGGGTGCCTCTGGCCTGGCTATAGCAAATTGCATAACTGCGCAGGCTAAATGTTGCTACCGTGTTTCTCTGCTGTTTTGTATTTTTTTTTTTGCTCGCATTGTTACACATAAATTTAAGCCTCCGCTCGCGGTTTTCGTTACCGTTTGTTTTTCTCTCCGCGGCAGCCGCGGCTTTTTGTTAATTGTTTGCATTTTTTCTTTCACTCATTTGCATTCGATTGCGGCATCGATTGGCCATTTATTTATGGCCACACAAACAGCATAAAAACCAGGCGAGAGAGTTGTGCCCATTCTCATGGAAAGCAAGTGGAGCGGCGATCTCAGGAGGAGTACGAGCAGTACGAGCGAAAAAACACATACAATTGAGCGAAATGGAGGCGATTTGGAAAACTGTCAAAGGCAGAAAAGAAATGCAGAAAATGCCCAACAAATTGTACAGCCCATTTGACCATATAAAAGACGTTTTTGCCAAGATGAAGATGGTGCTGTGCCACTCGAATTGGAATGCAGCAGCAGCCAGCATTGCCAGTCGACAATCGGACAACATATCTCTAAGCTATTTTTCAAGTTTGGCTTGAGCTGTGGCATCAGGAATGCTGTTTCCTCCGGTGAGATTGCTGGTCGGCGAAAAGAGAGATATCAAGGGGTGTTGCGGCAAAAGTGTTACACAAATAAATCTACATAAATTGGCCGAGAGCAAGCACTAAGCTCCCGACCGAAACGGTAAGGACGCGACAGCATCAGCTCGTTAGCCATGTTTGCTGTCCATCTAAGGCGGAATGGATCACCTGGAAACGGGAGGATTGTCTTGTCCTGTCCGTGGGCGTTACAAATTAATTGATGCCCCCGTCTGGATCTGGATCTGGATTTGCATTTTGCATATATAAACACACGATACACGCGAAAATGGCCGTTAACGAAACCCGTTCCCATTCGTTACGGCGGCAACCCATTTCGATGTTTTTGCATTCTGGCGGCGCTCTCTATATATATATAGTATTTGCCTTAATCTCTGATCGGATCGGATATTGTGTATGCCGCAAAACACAGTTAGCTTGACCGCAGGCGGCAGACTGTCGAATGAGGCCAACAGGTTTTTTTATTTAGCTTCTTTTTTTTTTGGCCAACAGCAATGCAAAAGTTCTGCAGGCTATTCTAGTCATTGCATCCTAGTTTTACTCTTGTAGAGTATATGGTTAGATGGTTTTGGAAAGAGGTGTGTAATCCCGAGAAGTGATTTTAAGAATGAACAAAAAGAGTTTATTTAAGCAATACAATTTAAAGAAAACTTTTAGGAAATAGAGAAGGCCCATCAAAATCAAGTTTTGTAAAGTTTTACAATTTCAAAGTCCTTGATAAATAAATACTATAGATACGGGGTACCTCATAATCATAACTCTTCTCCTACCAAGTTTCTTAATAATATTTGCCTCAGCTAGCTACCATTTTTTGTGGGCCAAAAAGAGAGAAGTGGCATCCACGGAATTCGGGTGCTGAAGGAAAGTAGGTTAAAATCGCGCTTGACTCACGGCTCACAAACGGTCGAAACCGCAGCAGCAGCAGAAGAAGAAAAATTGTCAGAACCGAATTTAAATTTAATCACCTGGTGTTGATTCCCATTAAAGTTGCGCACAAAAACAGGAAAGCGAAAAGCGCAAACACACGAAATTGAAACGATGTGAAGCGCGAGATGCGATGCGATGAGATGGCCATGGCCGGAGATGATGCTGATTCTATATGGTTTTGAGTGTTCCACAACTGGAAGAGGAAGGGGACAGAGGCGAGGTTCTCTCTCTGATTCCCGATGAGCTTTGTTCCACATTTGCACGTGAGATTTATGCGTGGCTGCGGCGGCCACTGGGGGAATGGCCCCTTCTGGTGTTTATTTATACATTTATCGTTATGTGCGTACGCACGTATTAATGGATCTATATATGCACGGCAGCCCCAGTCACCTGCGTTCCGAGATTATGCAAAGCAGGAGGAGGAACGGAACGCTCGCTCTCTGGCCTGTTTACATCCGCTGCCGTCGAGTTATGCGATGAAGTTTTTGGCCGAAAGAATTCGCAATGGGTTGGGCCCAAAGCCCGCAACGAGCGGATGTTGTGGGCGATCCAGCCGAAGCCAAAGCCAAATCCAAATGTCAACTATTCGCTCCGGGCCTTTAAAGGCAAAGCTGCCAATTAGGCTTAGGGGGGAGAGCTCAGCAGCTGAGCATCATAAGGTGGAGTGGCTAATCCGGCCGTAAGCTATAAGCCATAAGCAGCTAAGCTCAGCCAACAAGAGCAAGAGTTCAAAGTTCAAGTTCAAGTCGGTGGCCTGCACTTGCTGCTACATGAGCTGCCGCTGCCGCTGCTGCTGCTCCCATGCATTTGGTTTAGGCCTCATTACGCTTTCAAATGTAATCAGCTGCTTATTGGTAGCTCTCCAAGTGTGGGAAAGCCAAACATTGTAAGCAGCAATAAATTATGCGGATTGAAATTCAAATTGTACACTGAGAAATCTATTAAATTGGTGGAAATATGATTTAGTAGACTATTTTAAAAAGGGAAAGAAATTCAGGAATCAAATGTAATATTTTATGCTATTACTAGTTGGTCTAAAATAATAAATAAAACCATATAATCTTCTCAAACTTAGTTATCAATAAGTCTTTCAGTGTTGATTATTCAATGCCAAGCCAAATATCAAATAGTGACTGCTGTACATACATATGTATGCCAAATATTTATACGTTTCCCTGTTCACACGCTCAGGCCAAGCACACAAAAGTTTAGTGCGGAGATTGTTTAATTAAAGCCAAGTCAAAGTTGCCATTAGCTTGGCTATATGTTGCTGCCGCTGTGCTTTTCGAGAACTTGCCGGATGTTGGTGCAGGCAGCAGGGCAATTTTGTCAACAGGTAATACAACAAACTTGTGCGACCACAATAATAACAACAAGAAAAGGTAGCAGTAGTAGAAACAAAAGCAGTAACAACAACAGCAGCAGCAATAACAACAACAGCAGCAGCAGCAGTAACAACAGCAGCAGCAGCAACATCAACATCTTAGCTGCAATTAAATTGTGAAGAAGTTTTTAGTTGCTCGGCGAGCGCGTGAGTGGAAATTACTGCTGTTTGAAGCCTTTTACACAGCTGCGATTAAAGCGGAAAGATTGGATACGCTTTGTTTTTCGAGAAGCTGTTAACTGGGACTTTTTGAACCTAGCATAAAGATAAGACATATAAAACTTAATACGAATTTAAGCGCCGCTCAACACAGACTTCACAGCTCATATAGCATTAGGAGGGGGCCACCCAAGACCCGACTTGATTTCCTGAAGTCTTGACACATTCTGCCTATGGTCTCCGACTCGACTCCAAGTCACTTGTTCCGCTGTCAATTATGTTGAGTAACGACGTGCCCGGTACCCGCACCCGTCTGGCTGTCAATACCGCAGCCTGTCATGCCCCTGGGCCCGGGAGCAGCAGCAGCAGCAGCAGCATATCATGTCGGGTTAATTGAAGTCGCGTTGCCAAAACTCACTAAGCCGATAAACCGATGAGCCCCTAAGCAGTGTTTATTTTTAGCAGCCAGTTGATTACGTAGAAATGCTTTATGTTCATTTTCGCCAAAGGAAATACCAGGAAAATGCGCCTCCTCTTCCTCATTTCGGGTGGGGGCAGGGCAGCCAAGGAGATGGCGGAGCAGCTTTAATCAAGCAAACTCTGGATATGGATGGTGTACAGAGAGGGTGCCAGTGCCAGCACCCACATCTTTTTTTTCACTTGCAAAAAAAAAGCACAGAATATTTTTACGAATTTGAGAATAAATTTATGAACAATTTTTACTTGACGCCATTTACTTATCTTTTTGATAATATTGATATTTTTTCTTTATGACATTGTTAAATATTGTTTGAATTCCTTTAAAACAAAAAATTAAATGTAATGATTTAAGAAATATTAATTAAGAAAATCAAACAAAGTAAGAACCTTTTTTACTAAAGAAAAAGATTGCCGACCCTACAGACTCTACATTAAAAGCTCTTTAAAGAGCGATCTGAATATAAGACAAATTAATAATTCCAAAAAATACAAGCTTGGTTAACCTTTTAATATATTCCACACATTTTTTCGAGTATATTTCTGTATTGCAGAATATAAATAAGGCATGAAGTTCGGGGGAGAATGGGGGCCCGGCTAAAAGAAACATGTATTTCAAGGTTAGGTTCCCATGTCGTCTTCGTTTTCATTTGCTGTTGCGTGACGCAGACAAAGAGTATGAAGACCAAGGCGGCGCTGAGAAGGAAGCTGAGGAGAAGGGCCAGGCAAGGCAGGGCAAGGCACCTCCATCTCCACTCCTCCAACTTGGGGCAGCAACGGAAATTGCAGAGAAGAAACCGGCAAGCAACAACAAGAGAGTGCAAATTAATAAATGAAACGCATCCATTGATGCAACTGTTGCCAGGGGTCCAAGTTAATGCTGCAGCCTTTTGCTTGTTCTTTTCTTTTTCCTCATTTTCATTTATTTTTACTTTTTTTTTTGCTAGAACGCACATGTGTTGCCACAACAGCTTGCTTAATTACAAAAAAAAAAGTACTAAGTACCTCGCCCCTTGATATGTGTCGTCGGATTTCAACTTTGTATTCCTTAGTTTCCCCGGAACAACAGCTGGAGATCGTAACTTTTTTACCCCACCAAAGCTGGGCCCCCATTCTCCCTCAGCGTTTGCTTAATTTTTAATAACTTGCCATTAAAATATTTTACGATTTTTGGGTTCAGAGTTAGTTAATGACGGCGAGTGGTCGTGGCGGACAAGAACTTTTCCGTTGGCTGCATTTGGGGACACATGCGATAAAATGAGGCAAAAACCTGTTGCGTGGGATAGTTTTTGGTTTCAGGTCAGGCCACAATTCCCCCAATTTGCTGGCCAATTTGTTGACTGTCAGGAGTTGCAAGCTGCAGCAAGACAGCTAGCAATGCCCGTCGCTGTGGCAACTGCCATGACTCATGCGGCAGGGACACACTTTTTGCTTAAATGCGGTTTCCATACACAGCTGCCACTGCTGTTGCTGCAGCTTTTGCTCTTTTTTGGGGCTTTGCCTGCGGATCTGACAATGAGATCTTGACCAGAACAATAAACGCCCAAAAGGCAGAACAATTGCTGCCTCTGTGTGTCTCCACCACCTGTTTGCCCCGAAATGTTTCGGGTTTCGGGCCAACTCATTCCGGTCTCGCGGTCTCCTACGTCCCATTGCTAAATTATGAATGCCTGCTTGTGCTTGACTTTTATTGCACAATTAGAATATGAAATAGCAAATAAAAAATACAAAATGCAAAGCATTCGCCAGCCGAGCCTGAGTCAGAGAGAACAAGTTGCTCGGGCATTTGGAGAGGCAGAAAACACGGCTTGTCGATTGTCTTGATGAAGAGTGAGGGGACTGAAGGGTTTGCCGCTGTAATTGTATGCCAAAGGTCGACATCTGTATTGAATTCGGTTATTTGGAAAAGCCAAATATTGCCAAAAGCCGAAAACAAATAAAGTTCACACAATGCAACAACAGGGATTGTATATTTCCATAGACCAGGCTCAAAGTTTGAGGTATTCTTGATGATGATGTTTAACCACTCAATACTGTTTGAATTTGTCTCTTGAAATGCCAATGGAATACTTCTTGTTAGACGTATGATGGCATCCATTGGTTATCAAGCACAAATTGCACGCAACGTTTGCCAAAACAATGGTCTCCACATATTACGTATACGCACTGTTGCAAGGCCAAACAATGCCTTGTGTGTGGCTGCTGGCGGAGACAAAAGACAGGGGACACACACACACACACACATGCTGCATGAAGTGGCAGCTGCCGCAATTGCTCTTGTTGCTGCTGCCGTTAGCTTTTAGCCATTGCAAGTTGCCAGTTGCCAGTTGCACATTACAAGTGTCGTCAGCTGGCGCGATGAGCAACAAAAGAAAGTCAGTAAACCACTGCAGGGCCCCCTTGGCCAAGTTCAAAGTTCAATGGAAGAGCCAACAAAACAGGAGCAGCAGCATCAGCATCAGCAGCAGCATCAGCAGCAGCAGCAACATGTTGACAGCGACGAGCAATTAGCCAAGTTAGCAGGAAAGGTTGGCGGGCTCAACTGCACGAATCAATTTGCATTTGCCTTCGCATTCGCCGCGTTTTGTCTGTGGGCATTGAACCTGCAGCATAAGCCAAGTGCATTAAATAATCATAAATAACCCTTTTTTTTGTGTATTATAACAGGAGCCAGTGGCTTTCCTCCTTTTGTTTGTTGGCCGTAGAAAGTGCAGCGGAGTCATGACTCTTGGGAAATGAAATCAATTGAACCGGCTGGGCTGGTTGGGCTTTGAACCTGGCTTAATTAATCGAAAGTTTGGTCAGCTATACATTGAATTGTATTTGCAGCAGGGACACGCCCCAGCACAATATTATTTGCTTCTGTTGTTTGACATTTAATTGGCATTAATTACCCCGGCAACGCCTCGTCCTCCTCCCGCTGCCATGGCCCCTGATCATGGCCACAACTTTCACTGTTTCGCCTACACCAAAATTGGTAAGGCGGGGAGAGTGTTAGTTGTTGTGAGTGTTGTGGCCGCCTGGCCAACTGCAATTGACAGTTTCAATTGAACCGTTCGAGCGGAGTCTGGGGCTATAGTCCGGGATCTTATCGCGGCGCTCCAGCCAGTGGCAGTGGCGGCAGCAGCAGCTTTACCAAAAACCCATTATCAATTTGACAGGCAACAGCCATTAGACAGAAGCGGTCTTAGCTGCACTGCGAGAAAAGTATTGTTTCGAACAAGGAAAGGTTTTGTTTATTTATAAGCTAGTAGTTTTCAAGGTAATTTGTTGTAGGATGTAACTTATATTATAAAACAACCATTTACCACTATTGATACTTGTTTTAAATATAAGTAAAGTGTATTAATAAACTTCTTTCAGTAATATTTTTTTTTTTTAATTATTTAAATTATAAATATTTTTTTTTAATCCTTTGGGGATTAGTATCATAAAATCGATGAATAATTTATTCCTGCAATGGCAATTAGGTTTTCTGGCTTAACAATAAGCCTTTAATATAAATTCAATTTAAAACTAAATTCAATGAGTCACTTGAAACTTTTAGGAGATTATTTAAATCAAAGACAAGTAAATCCAGACAAGTTTTAATGTTAAAATATTATATATTCATTTCACTATTATACAGCACAAAAGCTTTTTATTTGGTATATTTTTCTAAAGCCACAACCTCTACTTAGAATTTCGCTATTTGTAATGATTTTTAGTGACTAACTTAAGCTGATTATTTTTGAACTAATTACCAATGCTAATAGCTCTCATAAGATTTCTTCATCTATAGGATTGCCTAATGAAAACCATTCTTTTTTTTGCCAATTCCCAGCATTAAATAGCTTTAGTTTGCGAATTGTTTATGCAAATTCCTTCTGAGAACACTTTCCAAACCATTACCTTTCATCTCCTCAGGCTGTGGGATTACCTAATGTTTTCAGTAATAAAGTTTGCAGATATATATAGTATATAAAAACTTTAAAAGCATTGTGTTTGGTTTTAGTTTGGTATGTGCCATAAATTATGCACCATTTCCAAAACCATTACCTTTCATCACCTGGAGTTATGGAGGGAAATATATATATACTATATGCTACTGCAGCTGATTGAGAACATTGCATGCCAGCGGCTCATTTAGCCCAATTAACATTAGCTGGGCCAACACAGTTTAGCACCTAATGGAAGGCCAGAAATGCCGACAGAATAAGGCCAAAATGCGCTCGTTAATTAATAAACAGTTCCGCCACATAAACGGTGCCACAAATCAGCGGGGCAGCGGCAGTACGACGGACATCAGATATAAGCATATAATGCGGTGGTGGTTGGGGCGCCGGCTTGTTGCCACACACGTGTGCAACATGTCACCTGGGGGAATGGAATGGACGGGGACTGCGACTGCGACTGCGACTGGAATCGGAATTGTGCCACATGACATGCAACATTTACGAGCATGTTGCTGCTGCCGCTGCTGAGATTTCCATGCGAGTTCCCCGAGTGGGAGTCGTCGCGTCGCAAAAAATACACCAAATTCCTGAAAACAAATTCCCCGTCAGATGGGAATCGGCGGGGCAGCCTAGGTACATAAGTGGAGTGACGGAGGAGATGAGTACGGCAACATCAGATAACTGGATAAATTTGTCTGGCTTTGTCTTGGCCGTCGTCGACTCGTCTCGTCTCGAGTGTAATTTTGTTAGAAATGGAAAGTTTTATTGTTCGCCATCAGTCGAAAGCAAATCTCTGAGACTAAACGCTGTCGAATGCAGCCCGGCAGCTGCCATTTCTTCTGCGTCTTCCTCAGTTTCGTTTTCATCTCATTTTATGTACAATATTTGTTTCTTTTTGTGGCTTTTTTTTTGTTTGTTTCTAACTGGAAAAATAAATCTGAAAATCTGTTCAGTTGTGACCGCGGACAGTGGCTGCCTGCTGTCTTCATCATCATCAACAATGGAGTGGCATTTCTGCCGCTTCTACCGCTTTTATGGGCGAGTTGTACAATAAATTTGATATGAAATTAGATTTATCTTTGCATTAAATGTATATAGGATATATATAGTGGAGAGACGTGAAACCTTGCTTCTAGCACAATGGAAAGTTTCTCAAGCCCCCAAAGTTTCTGGCCCAAAACAATCCGATTTTCGCAGCGAAAGCGATTTTCTGAAGCCGAGTTCGTTGCCATTTGGCATTCGCATAATTTCTGCGTCACTTAACACACACACACACACATGGCTTCTGCCAATTAAAGTCGATAATTAAAGGCCAACACTGGCAGCAACACTTTGAGCACTTTGGCTAGCGTTTAGGCCAAGTTGCCGTGTTGCCATAGCTGCCGGGCTCTGCCATTATTCGACAGGTTGCCTGCCAGTTGCATTGGCAATCTTCTGCATGCCATTTCCTGGTCTCTCCACCCCCACTTGCACTTACACACACCTGACAACACCTTGTTAGCCGCCTCGAATTACCAGTGTTTTATGCAGCCTGGGAGCCAGCAACTCCTCCTCCAATTGGCATGCCAATTGGCCCCGCAACGAAAGTGTAAATTATGGGAAATACCAACGGGCTTACCAAGTTACATTTTGCGTTACGCATTTCTGCACTTTGTGTGAATTTTCCTCAGATTTCCCCCCTTTCTTACCTGCTTGAACTTTGGCTCCTTTTGTGTGGTTTTCCTCAGCCTCTAATTTGGATTTGTACAATCTGCAAGATAAATGAGAGGGTTTAGTCAGTATTAAAGGCTTTGCAAGTAGAACTAAGTTTCATATTAAAGCCTCTGTAAGTGTTTTTGCACAATTTAAAATGAAATAAAACTTGAGTAGTTCGCTTTATTATATCTCTATGCTCTGTCAGGCATCCATCTTAGGTAATTCCTCATAAATAAATATACTTATCACATTTTCTCTTTACAATGGTAATTTATTATTTAACAAATCTGATTTATGCAACCCTTAACCGTCCAAATGTTAAGCAATTGGCGGGAAAAACAACATAAAAATGTGACCGCTGGACTGCAGTTCAATGGCCTGTGGGCGCGCATGCAAAATTTGCCAATTTCGCTTCGCGTAACTCAAAATCAAATTACAAAACGTTAAGGCGCCACCTTAACTCCCTCTCCCGCCTCCAATACCAGCACTTTTTGGCCAAACAATGACCCGAATTCAATGCACGTCGAAAGCTCGTTTTTTATGAGCTGCAGTTGCCGGTCAACACCGCCCCCCCTTTACGTGGCTAGGAAAACGGTTGGCATTTCGGGCTATTTAATCGCCGGCAAAGTCTCGACTTGCTGTAATCGAGCTCTGCATAAGCTACAAAATATTTATTGTCATTCTCTTGTCTTGGCCGGGTTTGGCTTGGCTTGGCTTGGAGTGTCTGACTTGGCCAGAACAAGTTGCAGCCGGTTTTAAATGCACTCGAGCGGGAGGTGACTGCGGCGAAGGCGCCGACTTAAGCGATAAAGGAGAGCTGCTGCTCCATCAAGGTTAACTTGGCCAACTTGGCTGGCATTTACGACGCACTTGTCCGTTCTTTCTTGGAGATTGGGACTGGCCAGCAGACTTGGTTCTATTGTCAATTAGCACCGTGTGATAAAAAGTGACCGCTGCAAGGTCGCCCCTGAGACTGATCACACCTGAATATGGCGGGGTTAATATTTATTAGCATATTTAGCGAGCCAAAAGACCAATTAAATGGGAGCAGAGAGGCGGGGGCTCAAAGCAAAATTTATGAACAAAGCACGGACTGGAGATTAGTTGGAATATTTATTGCATTATTATTGTGCGGGTTAATTGTATACTATTTTATTTTAATTAAGATTTTAATGCATGATTAGCCTGGTTTATGGGAACTTTTAATAATTTATTTGTAGGTGTTAGGAAAAGGAATGTTTAATAACAGAACAAAAAGTGGATTAATAAAGACAATCTCTTAACAACCATTTAAGTTTGACATTTTGCATGATTTATTAGCTAGCGGTATATCCAAGAATAATTCCTTGAAAAGACCTCCTAGGCTTTAGATTTTTCTATAAAAAAAGGCAACTTAATATCCTAGAAAATTTAGCTAAGGATTTATATCTTTAATATTACTGAATATATCATTCATTCAATATTATTCCTTAGCCATATTTATTGATTATTTCTGTGCCTTTCTTAACCCTCTGCTGCCCACTGTAGACTGCAAGCATAAAGCCAATCTTAACCGCACCCCTGGGAGCACTTGTTGTTCTGCTTACAGCCATTGAATGCAAATTGCATGCAGCATTATAATGCGGCTTATCGATTCCGATTCGAAAGTGGCTTTTAATTAACTTTTCAGCGCCCCGAGCAGCAGCAGTAGTTCAGCTGTCAATCTGCACCGATTTCATATATGTATATGTATATGTTAGAATGCCCGATTGTTTGTATATATTCTTAATGGATTTAGTGAGAGAAATTCTCTTGCTGCCGGCTGTTGGCTAATTAAATTGAAATTGGCAAGACCGCACTTGTGAGTTAGCCCGAAAATGGTAATTGAAGCAAACACAACTGCGTTAACCTGGTCTTTCAACGGAATTTCAGAGACTGGCCAAAAGCGGGAGGAGGAGGAGGAGCAGCTGGGAGCTGAAGCTGGGAGCTGGAGCGGAAGCGGGAGTGATAATAAAACAACACCGAAGGTCATTACTGGAAAAACGGGTTTTTCTAGCCAAGCTCCCAGCTCTGCAGCATGAAGTGAGTAAGCATTTAGCATTAAAATACCGTTGGGATTATGGCGTTTGAATATGCATGGGCAAAGCAGCCGGGTCCCCCGTGGAATACCCCCGTTGCTCCCCCCTTCTTTCTTCATAACAAGTTCAACGCGTTAAAAGCCGCGGCAGCGAAGGAGCTCCAGTTGCTGTTTTGCCGCAGTTGCAGTAGCATCTGCATAAATTATGCACCCAGAGCCATTTGCAAAATTGTCATTCATCGTTGGGGGACGGACGGCAACCAGCGGCGACATCTCCGGAGATGATGACGTTGATGGAGATGGAGATGATGGCTCTGGCTCTATCTCTGAGCCCACGCCAGGTTAACGCCTCGTTGGCAGATCTGGCTGGTAATGGCCGGCGGGGCGATGGTGGCGCAGATGCCATTAAGGGTCAACTGTTGCAGTTACGACTAGATAAGATTGAAACTGAACCGGAAAGAGACTGGGAACAAAATAAAAACGAAAAGCAGAGTGAGATGAAATGTGATAATGAAATTTAACTCAGTTTGTTATGAACTTCTGAACCCAAATGAACCCCGGAGAATAATGGCAAGTCATCAACGAAATTTAAGCAATTCAATAATAATAAAGTCTGTTTCTTGACTTCTTTATTGATGAACTTTTCTTAAGAGGCATTTTTGGCATTTCTTTGTATAGCAGTGGGCCTCGTCTTTGGTTTATATTTAAGATACAAGTTTAGGGAAAAAAAAAGAGCTTAGTAAACTTTTTGTTAAATGTGATATTTATTTATATTTTCATGAACTTGAATTTATTTTTGGCTTAAATACTTTACTCATTATGGTTAAAATTAGCTTTAAGGTAACCTATTTTTTTAAATCCTTTTGTAGAAGAATGTGCTTTTAAGCTTGATTTTTTATTTTAAAGTTCTTTAAAGTTTCTGTATTAAATTCTCTGCTTCATTTAACAGTTTTCTCTTACTCTTGCCTTGTAAAAGGCCCTGTGGAATTCCTCTAAGCCTCAAAACTTTTACATAAGTCACAGATGCCAACGCATTCTTGCCGGCTTTTATTTGGCTATAACTGTAAGTGTCATCAGAAAGCAGTTAACCGGTTCTAAAACTCACTCTGCAAGCCAGAGGCTTAGTCGAAAAGGGGAACTCCTAGCTGTGTCATTGATTAAGACTAGTGGAACTTGAGTTTATAACCTGGCTTGGAGGTATCCAGCCATCCCCATTAGCTGCCGCTTATGACACCTATTTTTTTGTGTGTGGCTAGCAAACCCGTTGCCGTTCTCTTCTAACTGTTAGGTGACCAGAGTCTTCCAGTCTCCCAGCGATTCAAATGCAGATGAGTTGGTGTCTCCCCATAATCATCGCCGCTGCAACTGCAACAGCATTTTCGTCTCGGACTGCCACTGCAACTTTCTACTTCGCTCAATCGAATGCTTCAATGGAGCAGAAAACTTTTGGTGGCATCTCTCGCTCCGCTTCCAAGTCCCGAAATGAAGTTGAGTTGAAGTCAATTTACTCAAGCATTGACATTGCAACTTCTGCAGCAACGGCAGGCTTTCCACTCGAGTGGCATGCAAATTGGTTACATCTTGTATATATTTACAGATTCATATATATATATAGAGTATACTATGTTGGGGCCGATAACCAGAGCAACTTAATTGCCGCTTAGCCGCACAATTAATTTGTCAAAAAAAAAATAACGAAACTTCGCGGAGAGTCAAGAGCAGAGGCTGGGGGTAATCTGTCAAGGCAGGCTTCGTGGCAGGTGGCGCAACTTTCACCTTGACCGAAACTCGATCTGAGATCCAAGTCGCACTTCAGAGCCAAAGACGTAGCCGGAGTCTAAGCCAGGAGGCCATCATCATTAAATTCGGCACATTTAATTAGACATTTTGCAGATGCTGCCGCCGAGCTTTATTCGTATTCAGAATCCAAATCCGAGTCCGAAGCGAGCTCGAACAAAGAACTTCCCTTCACTGTCCATCACGCTTTGTCCGTTGTTGCTGCGATTTTTATTCTGCTGCTTCTCTTCTCTTTTTTTGGTAATTTGCATTTCTAAGCCTTGCAAATTGGACAAAGAGCCATTGAGGAGTCTTTCGCATTTTTGTGCTCTGTTAATTAGCCGCGAGAAGCGTAATGCGCATAATGGCTATTAAAAGATATATACATATAACTCTGGATACAGGAATGTGTAGAAAGGAGAGTTGGGAATATGGATGGGAATATCGTACACGGTTGTAAACAAAAGAAGTGAGCCAGTGATCTCAATGATTGATCGAAGGTTGAATGACCTCCTATAGTCCAAGATCCAGTCGAGTCTCGGGGGGGGCCAGAACATGATTATGAGCTTATAAATAAAATAGAACTACACGCCGAGGGCAGAGCCTAATTAACAAATACATGCCAACTCTCGCATATAACATACATACAGCCATGACGCGCAGCGTGCGTGGCTAGTGGAAACCTCTCATTTTGGCCACACAATCTCCGCCAACTCAATTAAAGTCGAAAAGCAAAAGTACCGAAATATTTCAGTTTCGTTGACCAGCCAAGCATGCCAAAAAAAGGGGGCTAAGTATATACCTACATATACATATATGTAAGTTCAGGTAAAGATATAAAGCTGTAAAAACGCATTTCTTGAACAATTAAATTAGCGGCAACTGTGGCTAAAGGTTAGCTTTCTTCTTCTCTCCGTCATATCTTTATGACAATCCTTAGTTGCAATCATCTGTTTTGGGGAGTGCAGCCATAAATCACATGATCATGCAGCACGTGTGTGGATAGTTCCCCAAAATGGGTGGGTTTTACAGCACTGAGAGAAATACTATTAAAGGAGAATTCTATAGAATGTGATTTTTAGGAATATAAATGTTTCATTTTTATTCTTCTTTAATTTAAAATATTAGTTGTTGTGCAAATATGTGCGCAACATAACAATTGTCAATGAGAGGTTTTATTAACTTTATTAAAGAACTTTCATTATGTATAGTATTTTACACTATCTTAACGTAAAACAGTTCTCTATTCCACTTTTTTTTTACCTAAAAGAGTTCTCAAAATGCACTATTTTTCACTTCATTGAATTTATTTTCCTTCTAACTATGAATAATAGTTGTTTATATGATAATTTATTATGTATATAATAGAATAATATTTTATATTTAAGAGAGTTTGAGTAAGAATCAATATACTTGACTTGACTGAGTCTGGAAAATCTAACCTATAGGCAAGTTAAAAAACTTTTGAAAAATAGTATATGACTTTTAAATTAATAGTAATTGAACTGAAAATACTTTAACAAAAAATGTTTATTAGGATACCTATCACATTTGCCCTGAAATTAAGCTGATTCATACATACTTTTTGGTTCACAATCGTTTAACTCTTAAGCTGTTCTCCCACATTAATAACTTTAAATAGAGATATATATTTCCAGTGCATAGTAAGTCAAATCAAAGCGCTTTCGCTGGGTGAGAAAACGGCCTGCAGGGATACGCATACAAGCATTTCCATAGCATTTCCATTGCATTTCCAGCATTTGTGGGGGAGAGAACACACACAATGGCATGCTGATGATGATCGCTCCTCACTTATGCGCTTCCTAAACATCGGTAGCGGTGGAGGGGCTTGAGCTGGGCTGCATTTCGCCGCTGCATTTTACATATATAATTAGACTGTGTGCGTACCCCTTGTGGCTATTATTAGGCTCTCTCTCACCTCCCTGCCGAGTAGCCTTAAGTGATCAGTTCCGCTTGCATTGGAGATCGTATCCCTCTTCCTATTCCAGATATACCCGTGCTTGCTCTCATATATTATATACATATATTTTCCCCATAAAGTGCAGCCGCCATAGAATGGGAGACAATTGCCTAATAAAAACGAATGAAGACTCGCCGCCGCCCCGCATGCATCATTCATGCATCTTCTGCTGTTCAGAGAAAATGTCACCTTGTACGGGGCGCATTATGCAATTCACGTAATCGCAATCGTAATTGACTGCATCCTGGAGATTTCCTTCTCGCCGTGCATAAGTGATAACATTTCGATTAGCAGTCAGTTGGCGTTTAGCCCGGCAAACAAGTCAATCTGGATTCATAAGAGGGGCCTGGTGTCTTTAATCAATTCTGTTTTGCCGCACAAAACAAATTAGCCAGAGATTTGTGTCTGTTTTTCTTTTTTAATGCACCACTCAAGTGCTTTCAGTGAATGAGATCATAGTCGTAAAATATAAAACAGATGGCGGAGTTTGTCACACAAACTGTGTCTTGTGATTTCTAGCTATGAATTTTATAACTTCAACATAAATTCCCAATTACAAAACTGATTTATCTTTAACATTCTTGAATTTTACTTATTTATTTAAGGATTTGCCTTTAAATTTCCCCATGGTATCTATTGAAAAATCCTTTTTTATCCTTTAAGATAAAATTTATGGATTCTCCTTTTATGTGCCATAAATTTCAAAGACGATTTTTTACTAAATTACCCTTGTTTTTGTTTTATTACAAAATAAAAATAACTTACTGGTGTTAAGTGTTAAAGAGGGAAATTCCGTGAGGTTTTACTTTATAGGTAACAGAAGGGAAATTATAATCCAAGAGGATTTTTTACAAGTTTAAGCTTGCACAATTCTGTACATTCGAATAAAATTGAGCTTAAATAAAGGCTTAAATTTAAGCTCAATTTAATTCAAATTTATAATGTTTTCAATAGATATGTATTTATATATAAACAAATTATGATTGATTATTCAAAAATCATTGATTTTAAGTCATATGAAGTGGGGCTCCCCAATCCTAGCCTGGCTTTAACAGTTATTCAGCCTCTTCTGCAGCTTATTACCAGAGATGACACTCATAGATGACTTAGTAAAAGTCTATTGGCTATTTTTGGTCGTTGATATAACCATTAGCAACCGGCTTTCATTGCCAGCGTTTGTTTTATTTTTTTGCAGTGTTTGTTTACTCAAAGCCACTTAACATTGGCCCCAACATGCGCTTTAACATTGAGTTAACAGCGCCCACGCGTGCCATCTCTTTCTCCGCGGATGGCCTTAGCCTTCGTGGTAATTGTCCAAAGTAAATAAGCCCGAGTTGGAGCCGTAGAGCCGCATTCAAATAACTATGAATATTAAATGCTGGCCAGCGGCAACATGAAGCATTGACCATTTTTTTGTGCCACCAAAACCGCGTGCCTCGGGCTGAGGTTAATGGGCCGCTGGCATGATAGCAGCAGCTCCCAAATCTCAAATCTCAGTTACGAGTGCTTTTTTTCTCTCGGTCTCAGTTTCAGTTTTCCAGTAGCCGGGCCACATTTGATTGCACCTTTATCGCCGGACTCGACTCACCCCTTGACCTCGTCGCATTGCAAAATGTTCCGTTTTTTTTGCTGTTTAATATGAGTATTTTCTTTAGTTTGGCTTCTTGGGAGCCGGCAACTTGTTGCCTCTATCCTCTTGGCCGTATTTTCAGAGGCTGTTCGATAGCTGTACAAACCGGTCAAGAGCGAGACATAAAACGCTCCGCTGTCGAGCATAAAAAAGCATAAAAAAAAGCGCACAAAAGCCGTTGTTCGGCGATAATGAAGTGGAGTCCCAGTCAAAGGCAAAAACTATGGCTTGGCCTGAACGAACTCTCTCGGTCATTGGCAGATGACGACGATGTTGAAGATGATGATGATGTTGATGATCTTCGTAGATGAACGATGTATTGTACATGTGCATATTCATGGATATCATTGGGAATATTGCGAAATTCCATAAATGACCTCTAGTTGGGCTGCCAAAAGCCTTCCCCTTGATAATGCCCAGCCATTGTTTATTGTTTTTTCCCCGTCAGTTTGGTTGGCTTTTCCCCGCTTGCATGTGCCTCATCCGTCGCCTTGCGCTTGGAAATATGAAAATATTTTGATTGTTTGGCCTTTTTGCCTGTGGAAATGTGAAAAGCAAAAATGCCTCAAACTGCACGCATGCAAGGCAGGCCAATCAATCGAGAGCATTCCTCCACTGAAGAAGAAAATTTGCTATTAGTTGGGCTAAAAATAAAATTGTTTAGCCGTAAAATATAATAAAATAAAAACTAAAATTAGTTAGCAACCATCAAGGTGTCAGTTTCGATTTAATTAAATGATATTGCTAATATTTCATACAATGTATTTTAATCTCTCTTGTAAAAGAGATACAACAATATAGTATTAATGACAGTTAGCGGTGACAGTTTTTCTCCATGTATCACAGGGACAACCTAGAGTAGCTCCAAGTGCATAATTGCAGTCGATGGCCTGAATGGATGACTCCAACTCCGACTCCAACTGAGGCAAAGGGCCAAATGCATTAAGTGCAGTAAACGAGGCAGGGCAAGAGGGGAAAAAACGCATGAAGATGATGCTAATGGCCAGCCTGGGTCGCATTCCCTCCAGTGGCAATTGAAAACACTCAAGTGCCGCCGGCTACCGAGATGATCCCCAGCCCGTACCATCTTCCCTTCTGCAACTGCAACCCAATCCGGCAGAGAAGCCCCCGTCATCGAGGTCGTTCATCTGCCGGAGGAGAAGGCAAAGAGAGATGCCAGGAGTGGGAAATCCAAGACAGAATCACTTGCAATCTACGCTTCTGTCACTCATTGAGTGCTCAGTGCTTAGTGCTCAGTTTGGCATCAGTTAGTCTCCACGGGGATGTGGGTCTATGGGTCCATGATTCCATGGCTGATGTCATAATAATGAGCAGGAAGTTCGAAGAAAAATACACCCAAATCGGCTTATGTCGGGCGTTATGTGAGCACCAGCCACAAAGTAAATTAAAAAAATAAATGAAAATAAATATATAAAAAAAACGCAGGAGGGAGAGCTGCTGCTGCTCACACACTAAGCCAAATCGAGATTCATGAATGCAGCTGTATCTTTGAGATACTTTCGGTGCGTTAATTAAATTTCAAGCCAAAGTTGGGCGTTTCTTTTTCCAGCCATATATCACTTGCATAATTTCCAGTTGTCGCTCTCAATTACCAAACGGCTCTAATTGCAACAAATCAGTTTTGATTGCTTAAATGCTGCGAATTAGCCACACCAAAAGGTAATAGACGAAAAACGAAACGAAATTGACTTAAATTTAATACGTTTTGATTAATTACAAAAAATATTTGTTTCAGGCGGCTATAAGTTCATTCGACAAGCTCAGCGTGGCAAGAAAAAAAACGGAAGCCAGAGTCTATTGAGTTTCATCAAAGTTTCATCGTTCGGATTGAGGAAGTCGGCGGATATTGTAAAGTTTCCTACATGCGGCAAAAGCAAACAAGTTTTCAATATTTAATTGCTCAACTTGGTAATTGTACCTAATTGTTGGGTAAACAAAAGTGAGCAACAGGCCGGAGCTGACTCAATATTATGCTTGGGCGTTGTTGCATTTGGCCATGTTTCACAGGCAGAGAGGAGCGTTGGCAGTGCTTGAACTGGAGTTTTGCTCAAATAATAGGCGCCTTTAATTATGCGGAGAATAAAGTTTCCAGAGTTTAAACAAATTTTTCCAGCTTGCTGCTATTGCTTGAATTGTAATCAAAAAGTTATAAATGGCCCTGACCCCATACGAAACTTGGTAATTATTTACCACCCCAGACTGCCGCCTGCCATAAATCAACGCATTTTGCACATTTTTGAAATGGAAAATTACTCCTCGGTACCGGACACTCATACACACACACCCACAGGCGGATGATTGCAGCAAGAACATGGAAAACATTTCCATGTGCCACTTAAAACGACTTTCAAAATGTTTTCACTTGCCACAATGAGAGCAAACCACCCACAAAGCACCGAGAGAAATAGTTAATATGTAAAGGATTAGGCGTTATAATAAAATACAAATATAAAATAGTGATAGAACCTTTTGAAATTCTTATAAACACTATTTTAAGATCATGAAACCATAACTTAAGCTTTCCTTTACAAGGTTATAAGGATTTAATAATTTACTTCAATATATTTTATATCATAATATCTTCTAAGTCAATTCATTACTTAAGCTTAGGTGTCGATGATGGTTTAAAAATAATTTATTGTATTTATCCTCGTAAATTCCAATACCAAAAAGAAATATCTTTACTTTATCATGAATCCTGAAGTTATTGGAATCCTGTTTATTATTCTTCAATAGATGAGTTCCTTAGATTTCAAGATTTTCTCTCTGTGCAAAGCCCCATTAGAAATATGCTTGCAGCGGCAACAAAGCCAAAAAAGTTTGCCAACCCAAAGTCCAACACCGAATTCCAGGCCAAGAACAGACCCACTACCACTGCAGCTGGGATTGGGATTCGGATTGGGGCTCTGCCTCTGGCTCTGCTGCTAGCTTTGCTTCTGGTTCTGGTTTTTCCTCTACCTTGGTGGAAAGTCGAGTGCAAGCCGCAGTATGGAATAAAGCCAGGGAAATTCGCCATCACCATTGGACGCCTAGCGATTCATGCTCGAGTGCTGCACGTGCCGCCAGAGGGATTTGGAAGGCATTCACTAAATCACGAATTTGATGTTCGATTTGGAGCGATTTGGGAATGCCAAAGCAGAGCTGTGCGGAGCATCTATAACTTAAGCGAGCGGAGACGTGACTCTGGAGGATTTACTCACACGCCGGACCATAAATCTTTGATCCTCGATTGGATCTGGAGCGGCACAACGTTTGCCAATCCAATCGAAGCTGTTTTTCTCATTGATTAAGCGCGCTTTTATTGACGTCCATCGCCGTCCATCACATCACTCTCTCCGCGAAATCGTGGCCAGCAATTATTAGCCATTACCATGCAGGCCAGCTCAGTCCAACTGGAGTCCAACTGCAGCCCAGCACATTCACCAGGCAGCTATTGAAGCCGGAACTGGTACCACTTCGAGGTGGACTTCGCCGACTCCGATCGGGCCATAAAACAAGGAAATCTGGCCGGCAGAGCATGGCTCAATGGCTGGTAATTATGCGAATAAATATTGCATTTGTGGCAACACGGCAAGTGCAACACTTATTCGCATTAATTCAATTGGCCACCAGGGTGAGGCAAGAACCTTAATGGTTCGAAATAACTAATAAACCAACTGATATCTCCACAAATTGGCAGCTGTTTTCGGCCAATTAACACAACTTGGCTAAGCAAACGCCGCGGCGGCGATCGGAAATTCTAACGAAAAGCAAACCTGACCACAAAACCTGATTGCGTTTAGTCATCGCGCATTGTGGCGAAAATCATAATGAGCTGCCGAGCTGTTGACAAGTTGCTGGGTTTTCGTTTCATTTTGACTTTAATATTTTTTTTCTTCGCAGCTCGATGAAATCACCCAGACCTCGACCCAAGTTGACCACAATTCAAGGCCATAAATGCCGAAGTAAATGCGATTTGGCAAGACCGTTTCTGCCACAATTGAAAGTGATTTCTGATGGCTAGCTCATCTGTCATCCAGGGGTTACCTTATTTAGTGCAGCAGCAGCAGCAGCAGCTAAGGTTTCCCAAGCAGAGACGCACATTATGCAACTGTCCCATCCTCCGAACAAAGATGCATTCATAAAGCATTACCACACATCTCCAACTATAGTTGCCGCACGATTGACAGCTCATTTTTTATTATTTATTATTTACGACAATCGCTGCTGACCTGACCCACATGGCGGATGAGTTTTTGGGGCCTCGCACTCGCCACACGCCACTCACCACCACCACCACCACTTGGCCATTAGGCGGCCATTAGGGCTGGCCAAGATCGAGATTGGGATCGCGCTGGGCCCGCGGGTCAGGCCGCTGATCTAACAGCTAGAAGCCCCTTACTGTTCTTCTTGATTGACATGCTTAGCACTCTGTGGATGTTGTATCCGTATCTGTGTATCTGTATCTGCGGCCACGCAGCCAACCTCATTTACAGTTGCTTCTAGCCGCTCAATGGGCGCTTTGTTGCTGCTGCTGCCTGGCTTTTCTTCCGCTTTCAACGGTTCATAATTGAAATTATAATTCAATTTGCCCGCCGCACACTTTGCTTTTCAATTATTAGAAAATGTCTGCAGTCGAGAGAGATGCGGGGAATAGTGAAGAGTTGAGAGTGAGGCGCGATTGCAGTTGCAGATACATTAATCATCCGACGAATGCAGATGAACACTGAAAACAAAAGGGTGAACTGGTCGCAGTAATAACGAACTTTCCAGAACCTTATTAGGATTTTAAAATGGAATAAGACGAGTTTGAATTTCAGGTTATATTTTAAATATCAAAGTATATTATTCCCTCAAAGAAGCATTACATCAAACTTTGCTTAATCTTTCTCAAAACCTGTTTAAACAATAACATTTTCTTTCTGTGCAGATGGCGTGCCATCCGCTGCGCATGCGCATATAAATTTAACAATTTGATTGCGAATCCTTCGCTGATACGTACTATATTTCCATTTCATGTCCACATAAATACGGCAAGTGAGCGTAGGAGAAAATACATTTCATATAAAAAAAAAACCAACTTTACTCTGCAGCCGTGCCTTGCCGTGTCGTGTCGCCTCGCTCGCAATTAAGAACGCTTTCATTTTTCATTTTCCACCTTCTTTGCCTTTCCTTACTGCCTCCACGGCTTTTCGGCACGCCGAAGAAGTGAATTACTTTTACTGAATATAATTGAATTAGCATCAGGCCTTTCAGCTAATGGCATTCCCTTGTAGATCGGCAGCTCCGCGATAGATACATATGCGAGAAATATTTATTTATTAGCTGCTTGAATATCTTTCCTAATTGAAATCCCTTCCGGCTGCTTTTCTGGGACGCTGATAAATTGTAAAACTAATTCCAACTTTTCTCCCTTCGCCAACAGAAATAGAAATGAAAAATTGGGAACTTGAAATGCGTGTTTTTCGGGGTCTGTCGGTCTGTGGAGTGTGGAGTGTGTGTTTCCAACCGAAATCAAGGCGCACTTGAGAATGCTTTCACATTTTTCCCCCCATAAATAAGAAGTGCAGCTCCCTCTTTATTTTTATTTTGTTCCCTCTCGGCTGATAAAGCAATAATGAGGGTCAGCCTTGTCTCTTGGGTTGCTGCCTCAATTATTTACAATTTTCGTAGTCGTATTGATTTGCCGGGGGAGCAAAGTCCAACCGAGTGAGCCGCAACTCCAATTATTGGCCTTTATCAGTTAATTATGGGGCAGAGGCAGAGCCAATGGCTTTGACCTCCTGCTCTATGGGTCACAGACGACTCCGAATCTGATGTAACTTGCCGGGTCTCTGCTCTGCTTTCACTGCACGCGTTTTGCATGCGTTTAAAAAACACTTTTTAAAAACAAAAATGACTTACGCAAGAATCGCGTTTAGGTGGGGCATAGTCGTCGTCGTTGTCGTCGGTGGCAGTAGAAAGTGCCGCTCGACGACACATTTGTGGCATAAATTAAGTCATTTGCTTTGATGGCCAAAACAGGTGGCCAAAACACCTGAAGAGCCGCCTGCAATTTGCCATTCGCCCATTCAAAGTTTGTGTTTACTGCAGATATTCAAGAGTGTCATCTACTTTTGATTCATTCGCCGTCTGCTGATTGTTTTTCTTTCATTTTTTCTTTCTTTTAACAATTAATTGTTATGCGTTTTTAAGCCCACCAGACAATATCTTATATAAGTATATATCATCACATGTTTGCATTGCACACTTTACAGTTTGCTTGCGTTTTTTTTTTTCGCTTTTGTTTGCATTTTATACATTTTGGCGTTAATTTTTTCGGTTTTATTTTTCGAGTTTTGGCAAAGCAAAAGAAAAACTTTCTCCCGCCGCCGCCTGTCGTGCCAACACTTGACGCACAAAAAAAGCAGAAGACATATAGAGATAGAGATACAGAGGGAGAGGGAGAAGGAGAAGGAGGTGAAAAATTAACAACAAGCCAATGATTTACTGGCAAAAACCAAAGAAATGATCATAGCTGGGCATTTCGATTTATTTATTTACCTTGCCAAAAGAGCACAAGAAAACGATAACGAAAAAGAAGCAAAGGTGTCAGAGGAAATTGAACTTTTAGCACTCGGAAGCAGCCATAAATAAATACGAAAATACAGTGTCATCTTTGCCAAAATGCTGGTGGCAAATCATATAAGTAAGCTCTTAAAATGAACAAAAGAATAATTGCTTATTTAGGCTTATTTTCATAAAAGAGAAAACTTAATTCTTTTGGGCTTTAGAACATTGTTTCTTGTATTTCAAATTCGATTTAAGTGTGTTTATGGAGGCCGTAATTAATTTAATCCCTTTTGAATGTACACCTATATAATAGCATCTTACAACCTAAAAAGCTCCAACAAATAAATTTAAAGGAATTAAATTTATTTTATAAATCTATCAAACTCAAAGATTGCATTTATCTTTGGGTCTCAGATACATATCTGCAATTGTTGTTTATTAAAGAAACCCAGCCGAGAGCTGCGATAAATCAGCTGTAAACGGGGTCAAGTGATAAGAGCCAGTCTCCGAGAGACACCGCTAGACTCCGACCACGACCTGTACCCAATCTCAAACCGAGACGCAAGCTCAGACCCCCTCCGAACCGAGTCCCAGACGGAGCTGTCATATCTCAACGCTGGCAGCTCGTCGCTTCCAATTAATCACGTTTCGCTTATCGCCTCACTCGGCATGGGAGGCACACCAAACCGAGACGAGGCGAAGCGAGATGACGATGGTGAAAAATATGGAAAACAAAGGGCAGGGAAATCCATGACCACAGACAGTTTAATCTGCAGTGCTTCGATTATTATGCAAACAGCAATGAAAGCTGGCAATTTAAGGCACCTATTTGGTAAACAATGAGCACCGTCAGATTGTAATAGAAATAAAAGAAATGAAATAAACAAAAAACACAAGTGCGTGCCTTGAAAATTCCGAGTCTACAGTAAGTAGTAAGGGGGAAAAAGTGGAAAGTTTCCCGGGTCTCGCTTGCTGCATAATTGTTTAGTGGAGTGGCGGCTTGTTTCTTTTCAAATTTAACTGCGTAACCCCTGAAAACACCTGCGGGGCACCCCCTTCTCCTCCTTCTCCCCCCGAAAGTTCGTGCCAAAATGCAGTTTTCCATTTACAAACTTCTTGTTTGCTCAGTTGATTTGCCTTTTGTTTGGCTTTGCTTCTTGTCGTGGCTTGTTTGCGTTTGGCACGTTGCTAATAAAGCAACTATGCGCCATGCTGAAAAAATCTCGAAAAATTGCATAAAGCGAATAAAAAGCGCCGCAAATAAAATGCTCATATTTGTGCCATTTGGTTCGAACGAGTTTTGTGAAAGTACGACGGCTATCTAGCGGATAGTTAATACGAAATTTACAGCCGCCCCCTGTCGGTGTCCACCGCGGCCACTTTGGGGCACGACTGCACTCGATTCCAGCCAGAGAGAGAGAGGCGTGGCTTTAGGATGGGCTGCTAAACCGCCAAAGCAAACCGTTACACAGTGAAAATTAAATATTTACATTAAGAGAAATTAATAATATATTGAAAAAGAAATATTATGACGTGCAAAAATTAGTAACTTTTGAGTAAAAGTGCATCTTAAGGACATTTCATAATAATAATATTCATTGAAATCTTTACAAAATAGAACAATATTGGTAAAATTAATAAAATATTTTAATATATGTTTTGATATTTGCAAAAATAAGTACCTTTTGACTAAACGTGTATCTTAAGGACATTTTTAAATAGACATTTTAACAGAGATATATGACTGACTTTTTAACATATCTGTTTTTAAAGGAAGACAACACTTTCTTCATTTGGATACTAATTTCAAGTTTTCCAAATGAAGACTTGGAGAAAATGAGCCTAGAAATTGGGCCGAGTAAATCAATTTAATCTTCCTTTATGTTGTTTATTTTAATATATTTCTTAAAATCCTGGGAAGTATCTATTATTTCTCAAAAAAATACATAATTTTTTGTTCCCCGTGTATTATTGTTTAACTAAAATCAAAAAAAGTATCTAATAAATCTTGAAAAATACATGATTATTAATCTCCGTGTAGCAACCAAACCCCGTGGCGCTGGAACACGTTTCTCTGTGGCAATTTCTGTTTTTCTGCAGTCTCCGTCCGCCTGTCTCCTTTTGCACTTTATTGACAATTTCTTTTTTGTTTTCGCGAACGTGCGTAGCTAGTGTCGCCGATGGTGGAAAACCACACAACACACACTGCAGACACACACACACAGGGCACAACATAACACACACGTTTTGAAAACCGGCCACCGGCTGCGTCGCATCGCATTCAAGCGTTGACGGCCCGTAATGAAATGCGAATTTCATTCATGCCAATTGGTTATAAGTTACGTCTTGAATGGCTCCGCCTTGGTCAATAACAACCCGGAGAAGCTGAGAGCCATCAGGTGCGCTGGGTCATTAAGGAAAAGGGCTTAATTAAGGAAATTCAATCGGGAAAAACAAAGAAATATTCAAGCGTTGCAAGAAAGAGATCTAAGTTCTATGAAAATCAATTAAGTAAATATATAAACTTTAATTTTCAATTAAAAATGTATACCATTTAAAAAGCTGTTTATAAATATTTACCAAAAGCCAGCATTGTCTTGCCTCAAAATTAATCACAAACTGGTTTTAAAACAGCCAAGACTTAAGTGCTATTTTAGTTAATTAAAAGACAATCGATAAGAATCATTTGGAACACATGGTCATCGAACAAAAAAGCAATGTTTTCCAAAAATACACAAGGACAGAAAAACAGAATGGAAAATCAGATGGCTTTCTCCAGCCAGAACTTTGAGTCATTTGGGAATTTACAGCGACCGATCGATCGATGGCGGATTTGAGTCATATCCAGCGGAGACGTTGTCACCTGGCAGATCGGTCAAAGCTTAATTACCTAACGCAGCTCGAATTACCGATCAACACATTCCTAAGACTTCCCAGGCAACTCGTATTTATATATTTTTTATTTATTACTGAAATCCAAGACGCTTACAGGTGCAAATATTGCCTTTGCCGAATAATAAACACCAAAGATCGAATAACGCATATTTGTATATTAATACTTAAGGTTGAGTTTTTCGTGCACATTTCCGCTGGAAAGTTGCAAAGATTTCCTAAATTGAGTATTTAGGTAGAGTTAAAAATACGTTCCAAATTATCCGCTAGGTGTTTATGCAAACGACCGCACAAAAAATATAAATTAAAAAATGAAAAACAACGAAAGCAAGGCAAAAATCGTTGCCTTAACGCAAAAATTTCACAGAGTCAGCGGCGGTCATAGCAGAGCTTAGCGAAAAGCAGCAACAAAGCAGCAAAAATATGCCAGACGAGTAATAATTATCCAAAGAAATTATAGCCCCCCTGCGTGTGTCTGCGAGTGAGTGTGTACCTGCTGCAGTGCTGAGCCGCGAAACTGCGAAACTGAGAAGGTGCCCAAAGGTGCTAAAAGTTATGCTGCTCGCAGACAGCAGACAGCAGCAGCTGAAAGCAGATTATGAAATATGGAATCCATGGAGCCCAAAACGGGAGGGATCCAAGAAGCGATTTAAGATAAGGTTTAGGATATGCCCAAGGTGCACGCACAGTTTCAGGGGTGTTCCGCATTTGGAAGTCTTTTGCAACTCCCACGTAAGTTCAAGTGTGATTTTCATTAAGATTTAAGGTTTGAATATGGAATTCGGATTTAATTTATAACGATTTGTGAGATAGCTCAAATCTAAGTGTTTTGTAAACGCAAAAAAGAAATAGCATTTTGACTTTTAAGAAGTTGTTACGTGGAATATTTATAAGTTTAGAATAATTTTTGATACATTTAAACTTGAAAATCGTAAGAAATCAAATTATTTCCTTCAAATATTGATAAATAATAATAACAAACTATGTACTATTGTGTTAGTACCAAACATCTCCTTTACAATTTTCCCTTTCTTTGACTTACAAAAGTCGCAGAATTCTTTGACTAAAGATAAATAAATCCGAGTACCCGGTATTCTTTAGTCGGAAAACTCTTCACAAACTGCTGCTAACTGGCTTTGGCCGATCGTGGCATTAGCCACAACCGTCTGCTAACTCGTTTGCAGACCGAGGTAAGGCCAAAGCTAAAGGGAAAACTGGGAATGCAAAAGGCTCCTCTCTACTCATGAATCTCTGGGCCACGATGATGTATAGAGCTGCGATGGTGTAACTTACCCGGGTTGTTTGCAATCCGTATTTGCTGGCCGAGAAGATGAAGCTGCTGCTGCTGCTGCTGCTGCGGTTTCCTCCACAGTTGGTCGGGGGCGTTCCAAAGGTATCGTTATCGCGAATGCGTTTTGAGTCAACTTTTTGTTTGCGGCGTTTTCAGCTATGTTTCGATTTCGTTTAGGATTTAAATTTTCTTGAGGGGACTGACTGACACTACTTCACTTGGTAGAAAAAAACTTGAATTCCCATGAATCACTTGCACGTTGTGTTATTTCCTCGGCACTATTTGCTTGTTAATTGGTTTCGTTGTTGCCGAATATCGGTCGCAGTATTATTCTCCTTTATTTTGTTTGTTTTTTTTTTTTTGTTTGTTATTTTTGTTTGGCCGTTGGGTCGTTTAGAAAGTGGGTTACAACTGACAGAGGAGACAGAGCGCGTCTTGGTTAACGCCTTATGCAAATTACAGATATTTTGATTCGATTCGGGATGTGTTTCGGCCAGAGGCAAACGTGGTGGCAAACTTGGTTCAACTTTGTATATTCCACAGAAATACAGATACAGATCGCACTCCGCTCGCTGCGTTTAGCGCTACAACTTGAGATTCCGCTTGAGACGTTTGCACTCCAACTCGATTTCACAGCGACTGATCGCTATAGCTTCGACTGGACTGAACGATCATCCCCGGCACGAACACGTCGCGGCAGGCACGACAAGACAAGTTTTTGAATGCGCCGCCTAAAGGTGCGCGATCAGGTGAGATGCCGAGAGAGACAGAGAGAGAGAGCAAAAGCGCCAAGATCGGAACGAGATTTTTAAGACGGGCTTGAAGCTTTTTAACGGATTTTTGCACAAGAGCAGAAGAGAGAATTCGTGAGCGGAAGAATTCTCTCCACAGAATAGAGTGCCCGTAATTGCCTTTTTGAATATAACCAACGGGACAGTGATGCCAGATGAAAAAATCTCGAACAGTGGAGACTTCCACCTAAAAATGTTTAAATATTTTGTATTCTTTAATTTGTTTTTTTTTTTTTGAATTGCAAAAACAAAACAATAAAAAAATATATGCTTAACAGAAAAAATAATAAAATGATATAAAAAGCAGGGTAATTTAATATACTAATTTTATAAATAAACTTAAAATTTTCAAATTGTTTGTAAGAAAATATATAAGAAACAATTCTTTTTTAACCGGGAAATTAATAACGGTTGCCAATGACAATAAAACATTTGTGGCTTAAGTTAACATTTTTTTTTTTATTTTATCGCAGTCTCAAACCACGCCGAAATACTTTAGTAGAATTCTACTATTTAAGGTTTATTCCGCCAGGTGACGCCACTGAATGTCAACATGATACAATATTATTCTTGTAGAGCTTTAGCTGAGCAAGAGAAAGGCCAGAATTGGAATGAAATGCATTTGCCTCTGCTCCATAGCTGATTTTTCTTAATTTAAAGAACGTTAGCATGAAATTTGGTTGAATTAAATCTTTTTATATCGCAGACTCAAACCAATTGCGACTTAGTTCTGCCAGTGGCCGCTTGATGGCGGTGTGCTTCCACGATATCTTAAGATGTCAAATAATGTGTAAAATTTAAAGAGAACTAAGTTCATTTTCCAGCACTGCCATGGCTGACAAATTAGGGCGCTCGCTTTTTGAATATTTATATACAGTTTAAATAAATAATTTATTGATACAACAAGCACGATTATTAATTAGTCCAGTGGAATGGGAATATAGTAGTTGACCTTGTCCGTCTGCCGCTGCGCGATGCACTCGCTGATCCAAACGATGTTGCGGCACTCGAGCTGCTTCAGCTTAATGAACGAGTAGAAGACGCCGAAGTGATACTGCTGCAGAAACGAGGTGGCGTTCTTCTTGGCCTCCAGCATGAGGAAGCGGTCCTCCAGCGTGATTATGCCGTCAGTGTCCCGGTCGAAGACATCGAACACTTTGCCATATCCCTCGTACATATTGCACACATCCCTTACCTTGTCGGCGTCCGTTGCATTGGCTAAATGGTCTAGGGCCGCCTGTGGCAGGTGGCCACAGGTGGGAAACATCTTCTTACGGTGGATCGGTCTAGGAATTGGGATTTTAGGAGGGATTAAATGTCCCCTTTACCAACGGCTACGACCTTACTTGATGTCGCTGTCTATGGCATTTACGGCTATGGTGATGGCCCTCCGATCGGCCTCGAAGGCCAGCAAATTGGTCATCACTTCGCTTGTACTGCCGTCCAGACTGCGGCAGAAGGAGTGGAAACCCTCCAGATAGGCCCGGTACAGGCTGGCCCGCACGATCTCCACGTCCAGTTCGCGCAGCTTCTCCCGGGGCATATCCTTCGGAATAAACTGGGCGATGGGCGTGTCGATCAGCACAGAGTCGAAGAGCTCCGACAAGTCCGTAACCAGCTCGATGGCCCCCAGCTGGTCAAACATTCCCAGCGGATGGCACATCTTCAGCAGACGCTTCATGGGCCGCCGGTTGTTCAAGCCTGCGATTAGCGTAGCGATGTTGTCGATCATGTACGGATATCGGATGTACTCCATGAACGTTGTCAAAGGCTCTGACGAGTGGCAGCGAATGTAGTCATACTGCTGCATCAGGCGCTCCTGTAGCCTCGAGTTGATCAGCGCCACACTCGGCTCCCCAAGGCCGCCGAAAATGTTGCCGTAGTCGGTGCCACTGATGCTGATCATTACGTCCTCGAGGCTCTCGCACTGCGTCAGGTTGAGGTAGTCTGAGTTCTTTAGCATCCCGTTCTTAAAGCCCCGCGTTAGGGCCTCCAGGTAGCCCCACTCTATGTTGAACATCATCGACATATTGGAGCGGTTACAGAGAAATTATCAAGTCGAAAAATACGACTTAAAGTAGGACTAGTGTCGAATTAAGTTGATTGAATTGTCTTGGCTTTCTTGTGCCGACTTAAAAGCTTAACTATCAAGCTAAGGAACGAGTTGACAGACTTAAAAAATAGCAAACTGGATAAAAAGTTGTCCGTAGACAGATATATTCTTCCTCATTTGAAATGAATTTAATTTGGGTAATTATTTACTTCGTGGTTTACATTTCGAATCGACAAACGACCAGCGACCAAGAACCACCTCTCAGCAGTTCGGTCCCTCGCTCCCAAAGCTTTCCAGCGCTTAGTGGTGTCCCTGGGCCTCGGCCTCCAGCTGCTCCTTGGACTTGTAGCCGACCTGCTCCTCGGGGGTGTGGGGCCAGAAGGTGGGCCTGTTGATAGGGTCGAGGGCGCTGTCGGGGAAGGCATCGCGGTAGTCCTCCATGGTCATCTGGTCGTAGGGCAGCAGCGACTTGAGGTGAGCGATCTCCTTCTGGTAGCTCTGGATGCGCTGCTCGGAGGCCTTCTTGTACGAGTCGATCTCGCTCTGCGACTCCTTGATCTGGGCATCCACCTGCGAGGAGACCTTGTCCTGGGGATAGGGCACCTTCAGGGCCTCATACTGCTTCTGGAAGCTCTCCACCAGTCCGGCAACGGGGACCAGCTTCTTGTAGTGGGCCCAGTCTATCTGGGGCGGGCACTCAGGGTTGGCCAGCACGGCGCGCACATAGATGTCCGACTTGGTCTTGAAGGCGCCGAAGCTGCTCTTCTGGTTGGCGGGCACGCGCTCGGCAAGAGCGGACCAGTTGATCGAAGATTGGGCGATGCGGCGGGCGGCCATTCTGCAGCACAAAACCTGTAAAACAACAACAAAAACGGGGATGAGGTTAGGTTTGTTACGAGAAAATAAGGAAAGCCTTAAGGAACTGGAGAGGTCTTATTCGCTGCTTAATTCAATGCTTGATTAGCATTAAAGCATCTGATTCTCTAAGGTACTAGACGCAGCCGCGGGGAAAATTATGCCTGCAAAAATTATGTAATTTTTTTTGCTCTGCCGCAGGTGCGAGTGTCTGCATAACAAAAACTCCTTTCTCCTGGCTTTCCTATCACATCCACAGTGGGATCCTAGTATCCTCTGGTGACCCCCAAACATTTTCTTCTTATCTTGTAGTGACTTTTTAGCAACGTACTTATGTTTTTATGGAGAAAAATAATAATTTCTGCCCCGAACTTACACTTTGAGTACAACTAGTGTGACCGGAATCCTACTTCAGGTTAACCGCTAATAATGCGATAGAAAATTAAGATTTCCCCTCCGCGGCATCTGGTAACACTGGGCGAGCCGGAACGTAATCAAACTACGTAAGTAAACAAAAACGTTTTTAAAAAGGTCAATATAGAGCAAAGAAACTCGCGCTTCACGAAAATTTCAACACTCCGCACTAGATTAACTTTCTTCTTGCTTAAAGGCCCAGGAAAATATTTAAAGCATATCATCGTTCGATATGTTATCGAATAAGCTCAGTCGTTTCGGCCACACTATCAGCTGTTTTGCAAAAACATAACTCGCGTGCCCCTAAATTTGACTTAAAAAAGTTAAAAGGCAAATTAATTAATTAAAATGTTGCTAAAACAGTTGCCGCTGGCCGTGCAGCAAGTGCGCTGTCTTTCCTCAGCCACAGCGGCGGTCACCAGACTGCACCGTTCCGTTTACTGTCGCATGTACCCCACTGTAGTTGTCCAGCCCGATGGATCCACGATAAACATTCGCTACCACGAACCAAGGAAGATAATTAAGGTAAAAAAGGCATGTAACATCACGTATTTTATTAATATTCCTTAAATGACAGCTTCCCCTGGACCTGAGCACCTTGTCCGAAGCGGAGAGGAAGTCCCGGATGGAGGCTCGCAAGCCGAGAAAGAAGGTCAAAATCATGGAGGAGGTGGAGGACAACTTCAACGCCAAGAAGTACATGAAGTACATTAAGAAGAACAAGTAGCTGGAGACCATTTAAGTGCAATTAATTGTTAAATAAAAACATAAACACTGTTATGTAAGTCTGGCATCACTTGTGGCGAGGCGTCGTTGCCATATCGCAATATTGCGACAGTTTATGGGCAGCACTGGGTGCTAAAATTCGAAAAAAAGGGATTTTAAAATTTGCAGTAGATGAATATACAGATCAGGCAGATGGGCAAGGTCATGATTCATATTCTCAACGGCGAATGGTTGGAGCTTAAGCAGAAGCTTCTTCAGTAGTTTGTTAAAGGACAGGGAGTCTCTTGTCACGATACTCCTCCAGATTCATGATCCTATGCTGGTAGCCATCGCATTTGGGGGGACCTTGGCGGTACCCCGAAACAACTAAAAATATATTTTAATATTTCTGGTATTGTTATCTCGGTCGCCCGGTACAAGCAATCGCAAACAGATAAAAACGTTTAAAAAAGTCGTTATAAAAATATATTCAAATATTATTTTTCTTTTTATCACCCAGATTACGGTCATACTCTTAGTTTTCAGTGATGAGCTTTAAATATAAAAATCGCTAGATCTAGCGGGAAATAGCTAAAGGGAGCGATTTAGTAAGCCCAGATTTTTTAAAAGGAAACACCAATTTTCTGTTGCGGCACATTTAGGTAATTTTCCAGTGAAGTGATTTCTCTACCATCGCGAAACGGTCACTCTAATCGAGAAAGCAAAATTCGGAAGTTGGGTGCGCGTCGCTCGGCTAAAAAATTGTTAATTTGTGGACGCTTTTTCGCGAGTGCAGACATAAATAAGCCAACATGTCTTCGGCTGCATTCCAAACTAGATAATTGGCCAAGGCTACCATTCAAGTGCAGCTGCAACGGCTGAAAAGTGTCGCCCTGCGTCGGCGGAGAAATGTTGAATGGGCAGCAGCGTCGCGTCTAACAAACAAAAAAAAAAAAAAGAAGAAACAAGTACACACATCCGACATCCGAATGCACATAAACAAGACGAGACACCAAACACAGAATCGAGTGAAAACCTATTTTAAAACCAAAAGCTATATTTATTTTGTTGACGCTCAGGATTTTCTGCTGCGAGTGCGTGCGCGTGTGAGTGCAAAAGTGCTGTTGTGTGGGCTGTGCATACCACGGCGAATAACTGCAATTGCAATAGAGAGCAGACACATATACACACATACATAATTGGATTATGGCCACACGGCAATAAGAACAGAACGAGACAGCGAAGGAGGGAGCAGTCGCCAAAACAAAACTGGTAAATAAATAAATAGTCTTGTTAGGAATCGGCTAAAATGCAGAATTAGTGGATTAGCTGTGTAGTCAAAGAGTTTTTTGGTGCGTTTCCTAAGCTGGTGTGCGTGCTTGCGTTTCTGTCTGTGTGTGCGGAAGCAGCCTAGAGATGGGGGCCTGACCTTAGTTCCCACACACTGCCTGTCATAAGTTTCCACCCGCTATTGTAATCGAGCTGGTAACTAAAAAAAAATCAGAAAAATTAAAAATAAAAGTAGAGTCGTAGATAAGTATCGGTTTCTACAGCGGAAGTTGTCGTAGCAGATTTGGTCCTTGAAAAAATTGTATAGATAATTGTATATAAATTCTTAAAGTAAAAATAATTTATTTTAGTTGTTCACCAGCTAAGTATATGGAATGTCTTATATTTATGGTCAATAATATTAGTTTTATTGAGAAGCGTGGGAAGTGCGAATTTTGAAGGTCAAAGAGTTTTAGAGAATTACATTTTTATTAGGGATGGTTTATTGAAATGCAAATTCATCAGATTATCAGGGGCAGTAAAAAAATACAAAATGATGTAAAATCGTTATTTTTGTTGCCTTCTACTTAAGTTTTTTATTTTAGAAAACAACTATGAAAATGAAAATAAGTTAAATTTCCTTAACTTAATATTTCTAGCAAGGTCAGAATTCCAATTAAGTAATAAATATAATAGAAATGTAAACAGTTCTTAAGGCGAACCTGTTATCACCGCTCGATGCACTTAATTTCAATTTGGCTCATCTCTAGCACGTGCGTGTGTGCGTGCGACTGGAATTTGAAATTGGAAATGGGGAAGGTCTGTCTGCTGCTGCTGCTGCGAAGGGGAGCGTAAATATTTTCGTAAGCAGCGGAAATGTAAAAATAACACAAACACATTTGCAACTTATGACGAAGATGCTTCCGATGTTTGTGTTTTCCAATCTTGCTGGCTGCCTTTTTAGTTTTTCTTTTTCTTTCTCCTTCCCTTTTCCCTTTCGCGTTATTCCGTTTTTTTCCAATGCAGCGGAAAGACAGTTTTCCACGTAAAATGCAAATGCCGCGACATATGTTCCGCTCGTTATTACGGATCGGGATCGACAGCACCGCGGCTCCCAATTCGAGGGCATCTCCTCCACTTGGGCATCTTTTCCCACTAAAGTGCAGCTGCCCGATTGGGATTTTGCCGGTTTGGTGGTTGTTGTTTGCTACTGCTGCATTTTGTGGTGTTTTTTTTTCGGTTGTAGGTTGTTGGTTGTCGGTTTTGGTCGCTGTGGTGTTTATTTGAAATTAACAATAAACTCCCCCATACTTCCGCCCTTGGCAGCCGGCTGTTAATGCTGTCCAAGCTAATTTGCTCTGTGCCCGCATAGAGGGGAGAAAACAAAATAAATATAATATAAAAGAAAGGAAAATAAAACACACCATCGACCGGTGCCATTTGTTCTCATTCCCGTTACACCCTTCGGTGGCTGTTGTTGTTTGGTTTTTGCACCTCCTTCGGCTGCATTCATCAAGTGTTTTGTTTTGCCCGATCTTCTTGTAGGACTTGCACTTGAGGCTGAAAATAAACCCACTTTTTTGTTGGTGTCGCTCTAGTTGGATTCATTCTCGTTTAAAGTTCATCTGCGCTGGGCGCTAGTTTTATTTTTGGTGATTGTTTTCTCAGGCATAGTTCGTCGATCGATGGGCGGCACGTGAAGCAAAACGGCTGCCAATTAGTCTCTAAATGCCTAAATGGCGCATTAATCGTTGGATTTTAGAAGGTACAGTCAAACTTTTGCAGTCTGATAAGAAGATTTTACCCTAAACAGTCCTAAAATGTGGTAACTGGTTTTAGTTATGCCAAATTGAACTTCCTTAATGTTAAAAGTTTTCCTAAAACTTTCAATTCAATCAAAAATAAACCTCTGGTAAAGTCAAACTTTTTTGGTATGATTAGAAGATTGTACCCTAAACAGACCCAGAATCTAGTGCTTTTAAATTAGTTCCTTAACGTAATGTTCTCTTAAAACTTTTAATTTAAGCTGTTCCACTGCAATTAAAGAAAAACCAGCTTTTAAAACCAATCAGTGTATGTCAAGTTATTGTTCAAGTTATGGAAGCGGCACTGTACCTAAGTCAAGACCGTTCTTTGGCGAAAGAAAGTGAAATTTCTTTTGCTCATTAAGCTTATCTTAGGCTTTCAGCCCTCGACGGCCCCAGCATTCCATTCCATTTGAATTTATATATATATATAGATTTACGTATTTCTCCTCGCTTTCCATTTCGTTGCGTTTTCAGGTATGAATCACTTGTTTTAGGGCCACGAAAAAACTCTTCGATAAACCCTCACACCTTCGATGGGCTTGGAATTTATTCAAAATAGACAAATTTACATAGATTCTTTTTGTTTTATAAGCAGGCAGGCATATACGGCGGATGCAGGCAGCACCTCCCCGGTTGAATGAGTTGCTAGTTTTCCGAGAGTGTGGGTGTGTGTGTGTTTGGGTATCTTTGTATCTTTCGGATAGTCAGCGAGCGATACGATACCGGGGCACATAGGCGTAGAAGAATTTATGAGCGCGACAACGACATGAATTTCATTCGGTCTTTGTTGTTTCTGTGAGCCCGAGAGTGTGCCATGTCCCATTTTCCACTTCTTTTTGTTGTTCTTTGATAATTCTGCCCGGCCTCCTTTGCGTCTCATCATCTCTTTGTTTATAGAAATTTCTGCCTTGGCTTCTTTTCGCCGTCTTCTTGGTCTTCGTCTTGGTGCTGCTCGTCTTGGTCTTTGTTTTTCTTTCTACATGAAGTGGCATTTTTTGTGCCGCTGACCAACTTTCCTTTTCATTAACGCTTTTTTTTTCGGGGCACTTCCTGAACGCATCACCATCAGTTCTTGCGGCATTAAGCACCCTACTTGAACGTGTCTGCTGAGAAAATCATTTCCAATTTCATAACCAAGATTTATGGGTCTTTAATGGCCGAGTGTAGAGTGTGTGTATATTGCACACACTCCTGCTACTACGGGCACGCGCCTACGTAGGCGAAGTTGTTGATGATGCCTACGACGACTCCAACGACGACGACCCTTGGCCCCATAAAAATGCAACTTGATCTCGACATAGCAACACTGCCACCGCAGTCTGTGTCGGCAGCGGTTTATTGACTCGAAACCTTGTGGCGGTTAACGGTTCAGCGTTCGATTTGGAGAATGCCTTAAACGCCATCAAAATCTAATGGAGATAAGTGGCGGTGTGCTGAAATTAATTTCATTGGTTTCTCCAGCACATCATTTAGCAACAACAAGCCCACACAAAATTTCTAAATAAAAACTTTGTACCAGCGTATCTTAGCCATAAAATTGTTGATTTTTGTTGAATTTCAATGGGATTTGCTCACTTTAAGACTTTAAAAATGCAATTAAATGAGTTATAAACAAAACTAGTACCCTTCAAGATTCTTAAATGATTATCATAACCCTAATATTCCCCTTATTAGTATATTAATGAGTTTTGTGAAAATTTCTTTCTATATATTGTCATTATAAGTTCTTTCCAGTTATCACGCTCATCTTGGTACATTATTTTAAATTTAAATTCAGGCCATTTAATCTTCGTGTAACTGCTGACACCGCCTAAATCTTCAGGTTGCAGCATTCCGTTGATGGGCGCTCTTCATCTATTTTCCATATGTTTGGCAATAGCCACCGCGGATGCGGAGTGACCTTTGTTTGGCTGGCATTCCTATTAAAACATAAATATTTTGATGCTTCGCCTGTGGTTTTCCACACGAGATAAATAGTTTGGAACGTGATGGGGAAAATATATGCAAGAGTTGAATAAAAGCGACGGCATGGTGTGTGTGCGTTTATGTGTCTTCTTGATAGACTCGATGAATCTGCTCACCCAAATCGTATTTCCCTCCGAAAATCGTTGCTTTATGGGGCCTTGACTTAGTTTGCGGAGCGTGCTAAACGCATTTTTGTGGGCCGCGGAACGGATTTCCCTTGATCTCCATCGGTAGCACTCTCTCTTCAGCAAGCGCGCGCGCGCGCTTCTTCAAAATATTTGAGCTTAATGTTTACTATTTTTTTTACAACAATATTTAACTTGGCAACTCATTAGGTTTTATGGGAACTTTCACAACTGGCTGTGAAGATAGCCTAGCACGTATTCATTTCATAGCCGAAACGAGATAATTTGACAAAGACCCGCCCGTAATTGGACAACTGTCGTCGACGGGGGCGTGGCTTAAAAACGATCCTTGGGTAATTGGGCGGCAGGTTGGCATTAAATCGACTTGTGCCGCTGCAGCTCTTCGGGTTGTCATGGCACCTAATGAAGTGTAGAGCACTTTTCCCCGTCTTGGCCAAAAGCTTTCGTTGTCGCCGATTGGCAGCGGTTAGCCGCAATTGACCCTAATTATGGCCCGCTGCCGGCATGGCTTTAACTTCAGCTCGTTGTGTGTATTTGGACAGATTTCGCAAAGAAGGAAAGACACACACAAAAAAGCAAACAACAGACAGAAAAATCTCAATTCGCATAACTTCCCCGTTTGTCGGACTGCAAAAATGTGCTTAGTAATTTGTGTTTTATTTTGGTTTTGGTTTTGGTTTTGGCCAGCGGAAAAGTGAGAGCTTGCCATTGCTTTTTTTTCGCCCCTATCATTATCATTATGTCGAAATTTGGTGTAATTATTTTGTTATAGTTTTAATTGTGAGCTGGCTCTCTTTCCTCTTATCTGCCATGATCCCCTTTGGGCCACTCGCATGATCCTTTACGAGCCAAATTTTTTGCTGGCTGATTTTATTCGGTGTCGCCCGAATGTCATTTTGCTATATCTTATCGCTGAATATATATGGTTGCCTTGATAAGGAATGGCAAATCAAAAAAAAATTCCAACCTGTTGCCGTTGTTCTCCGGTATTATTAGAGCAGCAAAATATTTGGTTATATCATTTCCCAACTTATCTCTGCCGCGGACCCGCCGAGTCGTTCGCGGTGTGGGGTGTGTGCTTCAAGGGCGGAACCCTTAATAGTGCTCCCTCGGTGCTCTCTAGGCTCTCTAGGAGGCTCCTTCAACTTTGCTTCTCAAGCTCGAGGCCAAGGCTGTTGTAGTCGTGTTTATCTCACTTGTATTTGCTGATGAACTGAACTCTTTTGGCCCCTCAAGCCCCCTCCCTCGGTGAGACAACAACGAAAACAAAAACAGGCGACGACACTTGGCGAAATGATAACCAAATTGCCGCTAAATTACATTGTTTGTTGAACGGAGCGAAGAGGGCAAAAGCTGGCTGTAGGTTGCTGAAAATGTTCGGGTTCGTGTTCGTGTTCGTGTTCGTGTGTTTTTATCGCACTTGAACACAGGCGCTATCAAGTATATATGGCATAGTGCTTGTGGCTATCAACGCCACAGCCCGGCTGATAAGCCGGTGGCCATCAAACGCACAACTCCGCCAATCGGCGTCGACTTTGACCCTGAATATTTATTAGCAAATGCGAGCAGGCTCGATTAATTCATTCCTGTTAGTTTAGCGGTGTTTGCTAATCCGCCGTGCCTGCTAAAAACTGGATCCATAAATAAAACTGTAGAGGCCTATCGATTTCGGAGTACCCCCTAATCTAAATGTTATAACCTATCGGCTTATTAGGAATAGAATCTCTAGTTAATCTTTCCGAGTTCCAAATAAGCAATTGACATCTTTAATTCCACAAAAGCTATTGACATTTGAATTATTAAAAGGGTTATCTATAGCGTTGAAATCGCTTAAGCATACATATCAGATTTTAAACTTGGCTTTTTGCTTAGATATTTATTACCCTAAACTATATACCCTTTTACTTAGTTTGTTTTAACCTAAATTTATTGCCGACATTTGGATATTTTATTTTCTGAGGCGCGTGACAGCAGAATATTAAGTGAATTCTTTGAAGTTTTATTTTTTTAATTTGCCTTGCACCCCATAAAAAGAGAATAAACAGAGAAATGTTGATCACGCGCCGCTCCGTCAGTTTTGCCAACAGATATACACACACTTATATATTTAGACGTGTTTATTTACATTTCATTAGAGCAACGGAATTGATTGAATTTTATTAACTTGTATTTTTCGTTTGCTTTGCTTTTTTTCAGACTTCCAACTGTGAGCGCTTCCAGTGCAGCTTCCACAAGTGCAACGTGCCAAGAATCGAAGGACTATCCATTAACCATTCCAAATACCGATAAGATACAAGCAAACCAAGTACACAAGTCTCTTTTATCGAGCAAAACCGACAGTGATTGATATATAGTTGCCACATTTTTTTTTGTATTTTTGTTTTAAAATCTTGCTGCGTTCTATAAAAAAAGTTGAGATTTGTTTCCTCGCGTTAATCGGTTATCCGTAGTATTATCATGAACAAGACCAAGTGGTAACCCACTGATCTTACTCGATTCGTTGAGTTTCCCGTCACAAGCAGGCAGGCAACATCAGACACTTTGAATATTAAGTACTAAATACCCAAAAATCAAGGACTAGACAACCCCCCAGGCACACACATCTCATCCAGATACGACAGCAACATACGTCGTAGCTGATAAACATGAGCCTGAATCAGCACAGTGGCCCCGGCCCGCCGTCGGATAAGTGCGGTCTATCAGTGGACCAGGTGGACTCCTCGGGCCACTCTTCAGCCTCATCACCCTTTGTCTGGCCGAGCACAGCGGGTATGTGCAGCAGTAGCACCATCTCAACAACACCACCAAGTGCAGCGTATAGGGGAGGAGCAGGAGATGCACCTAATGGAGATGGAGGCAGTGCAGAACCTGCGCTCCACAACGGAGGAGGGATTGCAAACGGTATGGCCAACGGCCTACCGCCAGCACCCGTGTCCCGGGCTATATCATCGGATCGCCTTGTAACTGGCATATCCTGCCGAGCTCTACGTACCGCCGTCTCAGCATTATACAGCGTTGATGATTTTGTCAAGGAGAAGATAGGATCGGGCTTCTTCTCGGAGGTTTACAAGGTAAGTCCAGCACCTATGATTACAGAGCTTGTGTAAGATTATAATCATAAGATGGGTTATCTTAGATAATTTAGATATAGTGACAGATAAATCAATGTGACATTTATCTTGGTGTAATTATTTCTAACGTCATGTGTCGCTGTTGAAATTTATCAAGTGTACTTACACCGTTGTTCCCACAATAATTGAGCATCACTTTTTGATGGCACTTTCATTTTCGCAACAATAACAGTAAGAGTAAGAGTGTAACACCCGCCAACAACACAGATAACAATGCCAGGCAAATGCGATTATTTACACAATTTTAATTAAACTTTAAAATTTTTCGTAATTACTCAATAGGTATTGTGGCCGCTGCTCAGCTCTCGGTTCGGTTTTGTTCGGCTCAGCTCATCATTCATTATCATCATCCAACCGAAATTGCAAAACAATGGCCCAGACCACACCGCACCAGAGCAGAGCATCGCAGAGCTGGCTTAAATCCAAACCCATTGCCACTGCAGCTTAGCTGGGAGTTGTAAAAATTCCGAGCTCTCCTCGTGGCGGCTCATGAAAAACGCATTCGGACTGCAGTGAAACCGTGTGTAAAAATTAATAGCGTTTAGCTTCAGTCTCGGCCCAGCACTTAAGAGTGTAAGCCGCTTTGTGTTGGGTGTTATGTTTTTTTTTCGGTCATTTTGGCCATGTCGCTCACAGCTCGGAACGGTTGTTGGCCCCGGTGTTTAAAATTAATAAGTTGCAACAGATGCGGTGCATACACATGTGATGATGCATTCGGGGGGCGTTCGATGCACAGAGTCTGACATTAGGGCTTTCCAATTACGTAGGAATTAGTGACGGTTAGGTGATTATGCAATCAACGGTGACATTGGAGCGGCCCAAGAGTACTTGGCCTTTCCCAAAGATAGATAGATAGGGTCTACGATTCGAAATGGAAATTGCTATTGAAATTGAATTGAATGTGACACTCACACACATTTCTATTTCTGAATGAATTGACAACTCTTTCTTGACTTTCTCATCTATTTCTCCCAGATATATGACTGAATGGTTGGATGAAAGAAAACGGTTTCACTTTCGTTTTCGTTTTTAAGTGATATTTACACATTTTTCTATATGTTCATATATATGAATGTTTATTATGTTTCACGGGGCATTATTCGGTTATTTGTTGCCATTATTTTCCCCAGCTTTCCCATCAGCGGCAACAATGAGTGTGAGTCGCTGCCTCCTCCTCCTCCCTTACTTGCAATTATTTTTCAGTTGTTTAATGAAAGCGCTCAAATAATGCCTCGGCTAAATGGAAATCTCCTCCATTCACTGGAGCAGCACAAAGCTGCAAAGGGTATCCTATAGGCTCCTGCGACCCTCCGTTTCTATCTATTCATGTGCGCACATTCTAATGCTTCGAATCGCATGCGAATGGCGCGTATCTCATGGATACTGATACTTGTGTCGACGGTGAATGACCGACCTGGGCTTCTACCTTTCCGGGGACGACGACTACCTGCTGATTTGCATAACAGCTCGCCATTCACTACCTCTACCTCTAGCTTTCTTCGGAGAATAAATTGCTGGCGTGCATCCCGTGGAAGAAGATAAACTCCAGGCCACAACGGCCTGTTTATTTGCGTGTGAAGTGCGTTCGATTCCATTCCATTTTCAATTCGATTCGATTGCATTTCCGCATTGTAATGCGCCAGCTGCCAGCAATTAATGGCTGCAGCGGCAGCGGCAGCAGCCGTGGAAAAACTTCACTTTACCCCTTCTACGCCACACAATAATTGAAAGCCAGAACCTCAGCGAGAGCCAGACCCAGAGCTGCGATCATTCGGTTAAAGTTAATTGAATTGCCAATAAATTCAAATCAATATCTGCCTAATGACACCACCAATTTGTGGGTTCAGCGGCGTCAAGTGCATGCCTGGATTTCCATCGGCAGCGCCACACTTTTGCCCCCAATTTTCCACCCAATCCACTCTTTCTGCGCGCAGAGGGGGAAGATGTAGTATTTCGAAATGAAGAGTCTCCTCGAGATTTATTTTTGGCCCTGGCTCTCAATTGCGTGTCAAGGCAGCCGAGAAAGATATCAAATGGCGCCGAGGAGGAGGGCCGGGCCGTCGATCGGAATTTCCACTTTGATTAAAACTCTTTCACAATTTCCCAACCATTTCCATCTATTGCGTGCAGCGGATGCGATCCGTAGAAGCTGGCGGATCTTAACCTCGCACATATGGGGTTAATCAGGCGGCGGGAAAGTATGGAGCTGGAGAAATTACAAAATTCAATTGGCCAGATTTCCACCAGCTCTCTCGGTGACTCTGATCTGAGAGATGTTAATCGGACAGGAACCGTTTTAGAGTGTTAAAGCATAATCAAAATCACAGGCATAATTCTCTTAAGTCGTGTCGTATAAGGAAACTGCCAAGCCAACACACAGTTTGTTCGGACATAAATCAGGAAAAACTTGGTTTTGTTTCTCCTTTTTTTTTTTTGTTTATTATTTATGTTCAGTTTTCAGTTTTTAGTTTTTTCTAAGTTAGTAAGTGGGCCAAAAGCAACGGTGAATGCATAACGCCATGCTAAAGTAGACGGCACTCAAGCAGAATGGGAGTAGAGTAGAGTAGCGCCGAGTGCTTAGTATTTATTTGATAACTACAGTAGACACAATGCACCAGGTACGGGGGGTACCCTGGTGCCGGCACCTGCCTTCCTATGAGCACAAATTGCGAGCTGTCAGCGAAGACAAAGGGGATCGCCGGCGCGAGCTGCAATTTGTTGCACTCCTCGGCATTAAATTTATTATGTAAAATGATATGTATTTGGCCAAAAGGAGAACCCGATCCAAGCGAGCTCTCCATCCTCTCGAAAGTCTACCTTTTGTTTGGTGTGGGTGGTGGGTGGTGATTTGACCCAAGGCGGCCAAGTGAAAGTTCTGAATTGCAATTGGAGATGCCGAGCTCTGGAGGAACTGGGAAATTGGGTTAGGCGATGGCAATTAGATTAGGGCCAGGCGAAATTGTTCCAGATGTTCCAGCAACGAGTGGCGGCGACTGTGACTGCAAAGTGAATGTATCTCCATCCAAATCCAACGGGCATCCTGTTGAGCGCTCTCTTGACCAGCTACAGTTTTGTGACCAAAAAGCAACATGGCACGGCCACAATCCCATCCGCAGCCAATTGACATTGCTCCGGCAGTGGCAGCGGCGGCGAATGGAGTCAAGTCGTCGTCGGAATCGTTGCGAATTGATGAAAGTAAACATTTAAGTAGAACTAAATAAGTTGATGTTGAGATGGTGGCATTCGATGGACGACGGATGGCTTGCAGCCTGCTGCAATTTCTCTTCTTTTTCTTTCTTTCTATTTTGTTTTCTTTTCTTCTTTTTTTCCTTTCTGTTGCCCGCCATCTCTATGCAGAGTTGCCGTGTTGCGCTTTGTATCTTTTTGCATTTCGCATTGCAACCGTGTTGATGTTCACGCGAAATTGATTGCCATAAATTATGCAAAGTTGCATTCTCGTTGTTGTTGTTGTTGCCGGCCGCTCGACTGTCGGTGAATTGGTGCGCGGCGGCATTTAGAAACTGCAACTGCAACTGCTGCAACATCTGCATCTTGGTCCGGGGGAGTGGTTGGTTTGTTTCCTCTGTTGGAAGTGGAAGCGGTGTGTTAGGTATTAGGATTGTCAGACAATATAGAAATATCATCATGAAGGTCGATAGATAAATTTATATTTTATAGCAACATTAAAAGCTGGATAAATCGAAAAACGTTTAATTGATAATCGATATTTTAAATTTCGATATATCAAAATTAATGAAATAATTGAAATATCATTATTTTTTTGTAGCGAAGATCGACATATAAATCGTAGTTTTATTGCAACATAAATCAATATTATTTTTGGTATGATCGATAAATATAAACAATACAAGAATGATGCTACCTTTAAGCTATCAAATATGCCTTTACTCGAAGTGCGGGTATTCAATGGTCTACACATTCATCGCTCGCGTTCCTCTTGTGGGGGTTTTTCTTCATTTTCCTTCCTCTGAGCCAGGGCACACATTTTCCATCTTCGATTTGCTGCTGCCGCCTTACCATTTCGCCAGCAATTTTTCAAATGATTTTGATCTTTTGCTGCTGTTGTTGCCTGTCCGCCGACTGTTTGTTACTTTTTGTTGGCCAGACAACATTCGGTTACAGTTACTTTTGATGTGCATGCAAATGTTTACACAAAAAGCAACATCGCAGCCCCAGCGAACATACAACAGCCAATAACTCTGGGCTCTCTCGAAGGAGCAGCAGCAGGCCTAATGAACTCTGATGCGCCCCAATTAATTTCCCAGAGGATTTAATGCATTTTCCCCTTATTGCTGCGCCTGATTAATAATACCACGAAGTACGAAGCTTATAATAAAATTCGCTAAGCTCGGGCTGGTGGCCCCAGGCCTATAAAGCAGCGAAATTGAAATCCAATTTTGCATAACAAGAGGCATTGTCTTTGTATCTTTGGGGGATCCGAGAAAAAAAAGTAAAAGTGCTTAACGCACTAATCAGGCAGCAGGCAGAAAAGCATTGATTTTGAATAACAAAAGCCCGGGAAAAGAAAACCAACGTATTTTTGCACCCCTTTTTTTCAAAAACATAAATAATAAAACAACAAAATTGCAAACAAAACAAGTTATGTAAGGGGCCCAAAATAGCGTCAAAGATATTTACCGTAAACACTTAACAATGAGCGCAACGAAAATATTTGATTTCCTTTCAAGCATCTCCGCGAATAGCTATGCAGCTAATTAAGTTATAATGCTTAACGAGCCGCAAATCGCAAATTGCCAATCTCGGTGCCTCACTACAACTCACATTTGGTGGCTGGGATCGCCCACGTAGAAAACTCTCGTGTTGTTTCGCTTTTTATTTTGGTAATGGCGCCGAGAACGAGTTCGGCTACCGCCGCCGATTTGGTCAATTTGAATGTGATACATAATAAAACCATGTTAATTCGATAATTGATTGGAGTCGACGGCGTCGTAAATATGATTTTGAAATATGCAAATATTTACCTCTAGCTGGAAGTGGGCAGCGAAGCATTTCAGTTCATTCATTAATATATTTATTGAGTGTCTTAGTCACTGCCTTATTACTTTAGTTTACGAAATACTATAGATAATTTCGCCATAGCTTTGATAAGGAAAGACAATCAGTTAATTATTTATTTGCGAAAGCAGACCAAAACAGGACAGCTAATAAATTAGATCAGCCTTTAAATTAATTGCCATATATTAGGCAACCCAAATTTGTCAAGAAATTATCCGCAAACATTAACCATAATTGTACGAAATTAAGGCAGTTGAAGGTTCGCTTCATTAGCTACACAAACATCAAATATTTCGAATATTTCTGCTTTGATTTTCACCGCAGCTGTGCTGTGTATTTATCTTTGTAAATTGCGGGAAAAGTCATGCAAATCCCAGGTTTATCCACCCCAAGGGCTCTCACTGAATAATCGAATTCAATTAGTTTGACTCTTGTATAATTTATAAATAATTTCACTCCTCCTCCGCCTGCTGTCGGGGATGCGTCATGCACATTAAAATGTTCATGCATTAGGAAGAGATTTGTTGCTTTTTTATATTTAGTTTGCAAGCTTGCCATTTTTCTTGTTGTCTTGTGAGGCATTTTCACGCCTGGCCATAAACAATTTGAAATTATAAATGCAAATATATACGTGTGCCGTTCGGGCGTTCGTTCAGGGCACCAGCTCTCCATAAAGTGCATGATAAATAATAAACCAAGAGTAAATGCCAGCTGGGCAGAGACCCGGGCAACTAAGGTTCCCGGGAAAGCAGAAACAAACATTGCCGAAGATGGCAAATCATAAATTCTAATAAGACGCGCCGCCGCCAGCCCAGGACAGGTAGTGGGGAGCAGGCACTCTGCCATATGTCAACCGCCAGGGAAATAATGTCCGGGCCCTAATGCCTCTAACGAGCTGCTGCATTTTTAAGGAGACCAGCCGGGGCGGCGGAAATTCGGTGAATGAGGAGCAGGCGCTGAGGAACGGCGATGATTTTCATATTAGAGCCCATAAAATGCGACATTTGTGTGCGGACAGGCTACGTCTGACGAGTGGGAGAACTAGTTCAATGGATTCCCCTGATAGTTTGTTGGCTTGCCTAAAGATTTTGCAAAGAATTTAATGCGAATGCTGTAAGCATTTCAAATCAACTCATTAAAATGTGTGCTGTTGGTCTTTTCATGGCTTTTGATTATTGTGAACACACCATGCTGGAGTGGAGTGGATGTCTCTTCACCACTTTTTGAATAGTGTGAACACCAGAGAGGCAGCATCGTTAGGGGGCCCTAGGTTGGTTGGTTAGTTGGTTGGTTCAAGGAACCGAAGCCCACAACTCCATTTAGATCCAGTTAGATACTGTGCCGGGGAAGCCGCCAATCAGCAAGTCAAAATGCGCCAGGAATGCATCGGCGGTGTCTGTATCTGAGTGTACCTGAGTGCGGACCAAAGTGCGCTTGTATGTGGGTTAAGCCGAAGAGGCCGTGGAGCAGCCCACAGACCACTCTGTATCCCAATCTTGGGAGTGAGACACCGACTCCGATTCCTACTCCGACTCGGAGTCTGGGTCTGAGTTTGATGCTGATGCTGATGCTGAGGCTGAGGCTGAGGCTCGGCCTGAGTGAGTGACTCCCATAACCGAGAGCGAGGTGCAGCAAAGTGCAATTACGCGCACAACTTGCGTGCAGAAATATTTTTGGATTCATTCACCTCTGGCAAGGCGAGGCGGGGCGGGGAGCGGACTAGAGTGGTGTGGAGTGGAAGATACCGAGAAGAAGATATTTTTATATCCCGCGAGGGGGTGGAGATCGGGCCATGGAGGGTCCCTTGGGACGGACGTCCTTGCACTTTGTTTGCCTCTTAACTGTGGCATAGATGGCATTCCAGCGAACGATGATGATGATGATGATGATGATGATGATGATGATGATGGCGATGCCTCGGATGCAGATGCTGCTCGCCCACGTCTTGCCGCGGACTGTGAGTGGCTATTTTTATTGATCTCGGGACGCCGGGCCCCCGCCAAACGTCGCGTGCCTGTGCTCTTTATATTCGCTGCCGTTGAATGTGTGCCAAATATTTCACGTTGATTTTTGTGTGAGTCAAAAAAATGTAATAAATACTACAGGGATCCTCATACAACACATCCGTTCGGCTATTTACGTTGGCGGTGGCTTCATTTGCTCAACTTTAGCGGCAATTCGTCTCGTAATTTTTTGAATTTGAATCTGAATAGGAATCTTTTCGTTTCTGCCGTTTCATTTCACGCTGCTTGACGTTGCCTTAATTTGTGGGGACTCGCTTTGTTTAGCACCGCGATCGCTGTATATACACATATATTTCCTATTTTGCAAGATCTTTTGACGCCGATGATTCAGCCTTCATATATTCTCGGGCATTTCCTTTGGGTCCCGCATATTTTGGCTATAAAACATTGAAGACAACCGCGCAAACCTTTAACGAAGGGTTTCGTAGCCGTCGCTGATGTGACCTTGCAATCCATTTGGGTTATTTTTTCTGCCTTTCCCACATCCCCTTCTCGACTCGAACCGACTCGAAACATGTGTTCAGCAGCAAACTGTTTGTCTTGTCACATTTGCGCAATAATTACAAACTGTTTGGAATTGAAATGTTTGCGCACGGCTAACAAAACTCCCACATAATTCACGTGGCGTGCGACGAGACCAACAAAAAACAACAAAAAACACGAAGATATAAAATAAACAAAATAAGAAAACCGCATTCAAAGACGAATGCGGGCCCCAACAAAATCGCTGATGGCTAAAATTCAAAAAAAATAAAAACCAAGGGAGCTAACTGGCTCATCGATGATCTGCCTTCTCAGGAATGAAATCGAAGTAGTAAAAGCGGCCAGCGAAGTTGAGTTCTCATGATTTATGGGCACCCATGGATCAGCTCTTATTTCTTCGTCCGCCGCTAGCTGCAATTCATTAGCCAAATGGCCATATAAATCTGCCCATGACTAGCCAAAGCCAAAGCCAGAGCTAGGGAAACCCTCCGCCAAACCCTGGAGCACTGAGTGCACTGCAGCAGTTTGGCTCTCCCGAACGACCGTGTTGTCGTCTTTTGGCCAAAACTACTTAAATTAACTTTTGCAATTCGCGTGTCAATGATGACAGGCAACGCAAGAAGCAGTCTCGAGGGGCAGGGGCACTGAGATACGTAGATAGACTCGGACTTGCGTCTTGGTCTTGGACTTGGTCCGACCCCAGCTGGCTCTCGAACGCTCCTACAGAGCTGCGCCCTATCCAACTGTCCAATCGAGCGTGTCCAGTCCTCGAGGTTCTGGGCAATATTAGCACGACATGATAAATATTTCAATGCCAAGAGCGAAGCTATTAAACCAGGAACCCCGACCAGAGCGAGCCGAACCGATCTGAGCCGAGCTGAATGCCGTGCCCTATTCGAATGCCTCCATCCAGGTCTGCAAATGAGTTGCTTCATGGCTGGACTTTACATTGAGCGAAATAATGTAGTCATGGTTTAGCAGAATAAATTCCTGAATACAAGATTATGGAAACTAGTCTTAAATCAAGAAAGATAGAAGCATTTTGGGAAAGGTTTTACAAAAAGTTATATATATATGCATATAGCTTCTTGTTTTTGTTTTTAGAGTTCTTTAAAGTTGGTTGACTTTTTTCTAAACCTTTTTTCTCACAGTTGATCCTAGTGCGAGTCCATTTATTGTCTCCCCTATGCCCAGGGTCCCGCCCCTTTGCCTGGCCAAGCCCTCCAACTTTTCGCAACTGACCAACAGCTTTGAGTTCGTCGTGTATTGGAGTTTGTTGTGCGCGCTCTGTGTGTGTGTGTTTTAATTTTCATTTTTGCCGTGCTGGTTGGTTGTGCCAACCCTCGCAGACTGTTTAATTAAAATTTCCTTTTTATGTGCTCTCTATTCGACAACTTTGCATAGACGTCTGGCCAGGGCGGAGTCTAATTAAAAAGTGAAACCGTAATTTAAAACGTCCAGGACTTTTGCAACTCGAACTTTAAGGGGTTGCTGTTGGTTTAAAGTTGCAACTTGGCTGCAGGCCGTGATGTGCACTAATTAAGGCAAACTTTCGCTTGAAAATTAATTAGCTTTCCCGGCGCCCTACAGACCCAATGCACTGAGCCGGGTCGGTTCGGGTCTTGGCCCCGAAGGGAGAGCCAAAGTGAAACTGCAGCCGAGAGTCGGGAGCTCCCTTTAATTTTTTTTTTTTTTTTTGGTTTCTATTTTCGGGCTTTCCTTGGCCACAGATCTGCAGATCTGGTATCGCGGTTCGGTGGAAAAGCGCCGCCATTGCAACAGCTGCAACAGCAACATGGTCATGGTCAAAGCACCAGCGAGTCCCAATTTTGATTTTATTTATTTGCAATGAGATAAAAAACCAAATCGTTCGTTAGAGCCAAACCGAGACTGGATCGGGGTGTGAGAGACAATGAGCAATTCAAATATAATCATCATAAATCACGATTTAGTTTCGCTTTTTGCTTTGTTTTGCTACGTGGGTGCCAGACGACGACGACCCACGAATGGGAGATATAGGAGGTGGTGGACCCTCTTGCATTTCTTCTTATTGTCTTCAAAAGTTGGTCAACGTATATACCATATAGGGTCTTATGATTGCAGTCTAAGATATAGGCGTTTCCCACACTGGCCCAACGATCAAGTTCAAATCGAACTGAGGATTTTGTATCGATAAAAAATATATTTCGTGATATATCGGAAAAGAATTGTTCATTTACTTATATATAAATATATATTTATAAATATCCTTTAAAGGTCCGGTTTAGAGTTAGTTCTTTATAGCAACCATTCAAGTTTTTTATACTTTTAAAAAGAAACCAACGATTTCAAATCGATTAATTAAATTCCATCTTAAATTTCATAAAATTTATAAAAACAAGACCAAATAGTGAAGTTACAAGTTTTTAAGCTCGAATAGGTTTTAATTTCTGATAGATAGATATAGATTTAGATATTTTTTAGCTCGACAAGATGTTCCTAGAGCTATTTTCCATCCCTAAGCCAGGCTAATTCAGTGGCAACTTTGTTGCAGCTACAATGTTGCTAGAATGGCAGGTTGCCGGCGCGAAATCGTAATTAACTTAATCTGCTCTCCTCCTGCTGCATAAAGATGCTGCATTCGCCATGGGGTGCTGTACTGTCCTCCTCGGCTTTGTCAGTCTGCTGCGCGTCAGTTCTTTATTGGCCATGCAAATATTGGGAGGGAGCGCGGGGGTATTATTTAAGCAAGTGCAATCCATAAATCGCACTTTAAATATAGATTGTGACATACTTTATGGTTGCTCCTCGCTCCACATTCCATATTCCACAGCGTAAACAGCAAAACAGTCGCAAATTAACTTATCTTTTCTGGGCGTATACAAACAGGCAATTAAGCCAAAAGGAAAACTTTGCGCCAGGTGGGCTTATATCGAAGAAAATTTCAATTAACTGGTGGCCACGTGACCGTTAAGTCGCCTAAATGCAATTAACAGGGGAACTGGGACCGGGAGTGGGTTGAAAGTGGGTTGGTGGGAGTTAAGTAAGTCAATTAACGACATTTTTCGGTCTTAAACATCTGGCCTGTGCAAACAATGAGAATCCATGAAATTGCGAGCACAATGCAGGAAGTACACACAACGAGAATCGTCGCACAAAAGCCCAGCGATTGCCCTAGACCGCGGCAGAAGACTATATCCCAGGATAAAGTGGCTTTAGTTGCGCACCTCCTTCCCCTTTAAATCCCCCCGTTATACGCACAATGGTCTATGGGTCTGGTCCCCTGCCAGTGGAATTACAAACGATCTTGGCGGCTGACCATGTCACTGAACTCCAGGGGCGCCTTTGTACGCACTCGCATCACAACGCTCGAAAAGAAAGCACTCTCCCTCATGATTTCCAGTGAACTAAAGCCAACTACAAGCCGAGAACCGATCGAGGGGAGACCCTGCGTATTTATTTGAAAAATGCCTGCCAGCTGAAGTGGAAAAAATGCCCAAAAAATGAGACGAAGAGATAGTATCGCACAGAGTCCGAGTCGCAGTCAAAGCCAAAGCCAGAGCCCGAGTCGGAGTCGGAGACCGCGACACGACAATCGATCGACTGTCGCTCGATCGTAATTAATTATGGTTTATCCAGGGGCCCAAAGCTATCCATCAACGGAATGTAAATAAAATCACCGGCTTTTCTACAAATCACTTGAACTAAATATACCCTTCGGTGCGGTCAAGCGCGGCAGTTAGGGGAAGTCGGCGACATGTATTTTCGAATATCTTTTTATTGAACTGCCCCGCCTCGGGGCGACTGGCTGGCTTTTCATGGTCAGTTTGGTTTTGGCTCGCGGCATGAAAACAAACAAACGAATGGATGGAATGAATGAATGGAAAAACATATCTAAAAAGAGCCGAGCCGGGCGGCAAAAGTCTCCTTTGGCGTCTTAAATTGGCGTGACAATTGTCCATTTGGTTAAACACCGAAGCGTTTCTATTTGTGCTGCAAATTTGTTGAGGCCAATTGATTGGGTGAAACTCTCATTCGAGGCTTTGGAAATCAACGAAAAGAGTATCTATCCCATGGATTTGATCTAGGTATCGCGTATCGCGTATCCCATATCCAGATGGAGCCTCTAAGAGGCACTTAAATTGAACTAAACACTCACCCAGCTGTCATAACTCAATTGTCTCTGAGTGTCACTGGGGGCTAGACAGTTTCAAAATTGAAAAATTTCTATCTTCCAAGTGCTTCTTTCCCCCGAAAAAAACTATATTCTGTTCCTCAATCCTTTCTCCCCTTTTCTTTTGGCCCCCAAGCATTTGTGTAGTGACTCAAGTGCGTACTTTCGGAGCTCTCCTTTATTTCCTATTGTGTCTGAGCAAAGATATAAATATATATTTATTGCCGATATGTGAACTGCGTCATGCCTGCCACCAGCAGCGTTTCATCAGCAGCGGGCTGTGGCGCAAAATGAATGAAACAAAACGTAACAAAACAAAATGAAACGAAACAAGGGGTATTAATATGCAAATAAACTATACCGACAATAGTTAAATGACAGCCATAATGGTCACACCCCCATAAGATACTATCTTCCCTCATCTATCCCTGGCACAAAGAATGTCTCGAGGCGAGAGGGAGACATAAAGAAAACAAATAAAATTCATACGGCCATAATGCTCATTCCCACGCATCCATTGCCGGTTTCCAGTGTTTATATCACGAATACTATCGAAGTCTTCTAATATATTCCTTTGTTCCTCCAATTCCTCAATTGAGAGTCATCAAAGACCGGCGACCGCTGCCTGAACTAACCGATACGACGACGACGACGGCGAGTGGTGCGGAGCGAGCTTCCCGTTCGCGGGCAGAGCTCTAATTAAATTTAAATTTCCGCCAAATGGCCTGATAGTCGCAATAGGGGTCAGGGCAGCAAATGCATTTAACAGGCTGCCACCCAAGCACTGGCTGCCTCTGTCCCGCGATGGCCACAGTTCCAGTTCCAGTGGCAGTTGCAGTTGCAGTTCGTGTTTGGTCTTTGTCTTGGGTGATGCCTCAGCTTGATATCTCTTGCAAGCTGAAAGCCCAACCGATCCTCCACTGAAGAAAAGCCCAAGACCTACATAGACTTTGCTCTTCTCAACTCTGAAATCAACTTAGAAGAAACCCTTAGAGTTTCTTACTGTGCACGATCTTTCATTCGATCCAGTATGTATCTGTATCTAGTCGCTGGCAGGCTCTTTTAATTAGCAGCAGCTGAGCCCAGGAACTCTGGACGCGGGCACTTCTATGGCCGCCTTCGGTGGCAAGGAGAAACCCTAAATAGAGGCACTGGTGAATGGCATGACATAGAGCCGAATCCCCCAGCCCGTGCCCCATAGTCACAGAGATAAGCTGCAAGTTGCGCAGCTTTTGGGCAAGCAAAGAAAATGGTAATGGATGTGGATGTGGATGTAGAAATGGAAATGGAAATGGCACAACCAAATCGCATTGTATGCAGCTGCAACACCACAGCTTCTGATCCCATCCAGCGGAAGCCGAAGCAACAGCCAGAATCCGAATCAGAAGCACAACGAGCTATCGTTGCTAGCAGAAGATAAACAATGACAAGTTGCACTCGACGCTTTTGCAGAGATGCAACTGGGAATGGGAATGGTACAGCGACTTCCTCCATAACCCCTTTTCCCCTCTCTCTTTGGGTGCATAATCAAATGCCAGTCAAACAAACAGAATCACAACCAAAAACCTGCGCTCGCCCAGGGGAGTCAGTTAGCCAGCAGGCACAGGATCACATCAAATGCCATCACCGCACACAGTGTGCACTCTCCCCAAACCAGGTTCAAGATTAATGAAGGGCGCTGCCAGCAACAAGTTGTGCTGGTGGTTTTCTTGCACTGCGGGAAATGTCATTATCATACAGAAATCTATAAAATAATGTATGCCATAGAATGAAAAAGAATTTTAAAAAGATTTTAATCAATCGTACAGCAAGTTTGCTTATAATAAAGTGGAGTTTTAAAATTGTCAATTGTTTAAATGATAAATTGAATTCTATTTCTTATTTTCCTGTGCATTCATAGAGCCAGACAGTGCTGACCACAGACAGCAAGCTGTCTGGGTGGGTTTCTGTGTGGCTCTCGTCGGCACCCGGTGGTGGTGGGTTCCCGTACCCGTGCCCGTGTCCGTCCGTGTCAACTGCAGTGGCAAATATGGTGACAAACGACACTAAAGCTTGCACAGCCTCCTGCCTAATGGGGGAATACACTGCAAAACTGTACTGCGAGTACAGAAATTTATCGATTTAAGGCTGCTGCAAGGCAATTGTTTGGGAAAATTGATTAGAAAATATCAGCCATTAAGCAAGGGAGCGCGCGCAGGTTAATCTTGGCGAGGGTCCACTTGAACAGCTCATAACTTCCGCATTTCCAGAACTGCACTATGTAGGCATTGCTCTAGGGAGGATGGCCAATCAAAAAGCCATTGCCAGTTGTTAGTTGAAACGTGACCGACCGGCTGCTGGCTCGCTCGATTGAGGAGGAGCTGTGGAGGAGATAGAGGAGCTGGTGGAGCTGGTGGAGTTAGAGGATGAGGTCGGCCCGGCCGGCGGGAATGGCCGCCCAAAAACGAACAGCTACCAACACGATATCATCCTACCAAATAGGCAACGACCGGGCGGCCAAAAGCCAGTTGGTAATATCTGCTTTTAGCAGATACTCGAATCAAATCGAATTGAATTGAATGGAGTCGCATGGAATTGACTGCTGAGCGCTTAAGCGTTTGTTTAACTGCTCAACTGGTTGATCCATCCGATGTCGTGGGTTCAATGCACTTGGCTATCTGCAGTGGCAATGGCTTTTCAGCGAACTGTTGCCCCTTCTGCCGACTTTGAAAACCGAAATCATCGCTACGAGGAGGAGGATGCTGGCTGGCAATAGTTTAGCTCTCGGATCTCACTTCCCAGCTATCTGTCACAGTTTTGCGATTGGCTGGGCGTTTAAGCGCGTTCGTTCAATACGTGTAAATTGTGTGCATTCGCATTCATTCATAAAAATTCTGACACAAGGCCTTGAGCATATTGCCCCACGACGATTGCTGTTGCCCTGCCTCCATCCGCTGTGGTGTTGATTCATCGCCGGCGACGCTGCACCCTGGGTCGATTCAGCCTAGAAAATTTAAATGATAAGAGTATTTATGGAATTGGTTTTAGTGATATAGACATTAATAAATATTAATATGAAATATTATATAATCTCTTAAGTAATTTATAGATACTCAAATCTGTAACAGTTTTTGGCAACATTTGTCTTTAATTGGATGTTGCGCAGCATGTTCCTAGCAACATTTACCTCTTTCCTCTGCCTTCAGCACTGTTTAATTTAAGTTTTTCATAAATTTGAGCTTAATGGGACATATGTTTTGGTTAACGGATATCTTATTATCGGTAACATTCAACTGTAGCTTTTCTAGTTGTTTGGAATTCTTGGAGTCCAAATAAGATGGGTGCTTAGAAGCTAATTTTCCTCCCTTTCCCTATTCAACAAGTGCAGGGAATTCGAATTTTTCGATTTTTTTAAAAGTGATCTTAATGCTGCTTAATCTATCATAGTTTTTCCAATAAAGAGGTATATTTTTTTTAAGTAAATATACTTGATCCGAGTCACTGTGCGCCGCGGGCAACGCATGTCAACGGCGTTGTCACTGTTGTTTTTGTTGTTGTTGCTGTCGTTGCGATATGCATTTCATAGTTTTGCATTGATTCATTTCGAAGAGCTTCGGGCAGACGCCGGCGATCCATGCACATTAGTAATATATGACCGCGATATTATTACTACCCTTTGTTGTTGTTGGTTTTGTTGCCTTTTTGAGTATCCAAATGCTGCACCCAAAGACTCGGTGCTCATTTAAATTTGTCACGGCGCCAAGAGCCGCGGAAAATGATTATTTTTCGGCTGCATTTCTAAGCCCTGGCTGAGACTCGCTCGTTTTGTGGGGCAACAAACGCATCTGACGGCTTGACGGGTTGATGGCTGGATGGCTGCTCCCAGCAAATGCCCCCAAAAAGAGGTATGAAATTAAATAAATTTAAAAAGAAACAAATAAGATTGCGGCGGCGGCGGCGGCGTCATCGCTGTGCCTCCATTCAAATTCGTACACGTTCAGGTAGATATATGTGTTGTGCAACTTTATTATTATTGTTTATTTTGTGAACGCATTGGAAAAACACAGCAGAAAAACCGAAAAATAATGAGCAACATTTTTCGTGGCAGGGTGCGGCTGGGTTAAATAAATTTCTATATATGTTATGTGTGTATAAATACTTTTAACGAGTCGCCAAATGGGCCTGGGAATTCAGAGCTCTATTTGTTCTAATTGATTGCGAGTTTGCTCTTAGTTAGTGAGGTCCACTGGTGTTTGTTTGTTGTCTTTCTGTTTGCTTTTCATGAAGGATATCCGAATGGAATTACTCACACTCGGCTGCTGGTTGTCACCAACTTTCAATTAACGGACTGACAGGCAAATGCATTCCCGCTCGGGGTTCAATGCACCCTCGGCGAGGGTGAGACACACGCTGTTGACACACGACCGGCTGCCTCGCTGATTTAGCCTTGAAATAGTTGACATGTCGCAGGCATTTCTGTATGTACTCCCATCCAACTATCCAACCATTCAACCATTCATATCCATCCCTCCGCGGCAATGAAGTAATAAAAACAGAGAGAGAGGAGGAGGCGCGTTGTAAAAGTTGAACGACGGGCGACAAGACAAGATGCTATGCAGATGCTGCTGCTGTATTTTGTATCTGTATCTCTGTATCTTTAGCTGTGGCTGCGATTCATTGTCATTGCCGAGGGGCGGTTCGGAAAAGTTTTCTTGCCATTACTTTCGATGTGTATTGCCGCAATTTGCCAAAAGAGTTGAAATACTTTAGAGACAAAGCCCGGCTAAAAATATGGTGTGGAAAAATATAAAACAAAGCAATTATAATGCAAACTTTCTTTTCGGAGTCGAGTACCACATACACGCGACAACGGAACATCGAGAAATAACACTCCTGCGTAGGTTTTTCCAATACAAAGTAATTTATTGCCCTCGTGTTTATGAATTAAACTGCCGGGGAAGCCGAAGATATTTTCGGAGAAGACTTTTCTCACATTTGAGGCATGGAAACGTAATGAAATTAAAGCGAGGCTTGTCTGTCTCTTGGCCAATTTCAGATGTGCAGCCAACTGTTGTGGGCCATGTCTTTGTTTGTTTGTTTTTCGCCTTGGCCAAGTGCGATTATTAATTTTTGTGTGCCTATATAGCTGCATTTCACTTTTGTGTACCGCACTCGATGCGCAAACGATGCGTAATTAAATTGTTTATTGTGTTTCTTTATGTTTCTGTTTTTCTCTCCTCCGCTTTCTTTATATGGAGCGCATTTGCAGTTGATGTTTTTGTGTTTTTTGTGTTTGTTTGCTTACAATATAATTTATGCGCACAATTTAATTATCAAAAGTAGATTGTTCAGTACAGTTTATGGATAGGCTAAGTTCATTGCCACCACTCGTAGCTCACACACAATATTAATAAACGCTTTAATCCCTCTCTGTTTTCAGGTAAGCATTCATACACTGTTCCTTATTGCCAAATCCTTGGAATTAATTGCACGAAAGTTGCGGCGGGTAACCGAGACCAGCAGGTAAATCACACGTTCGATCGACTCTGGCCGTGCGTGAGAAATTTCCTATAAATATTTGCGACAATTAAAAAGCTATTTCAGCAAAATGCCCAGCTCGAGTATGTGCTGCCCATGGCTCACTCACCTCCTAAACGAGCCACTGATTGATAGACTTGGGCTCGAAACGCCACCAATCGATCCAGTCCAACTGGTTTCTGCACTCAGAACAAACTCGGATGGAAATCGAGGAGGTGGTCTTGTAAATTTCAACAGATTTTTTATATCAGATAGCATAGTTTGCATATTTTATTCAAAATTTTGTTTAACTTAACAAATAACTTGTGTTATAATTAGCATGAATTCTTAGGATTGTGCTTATTTTAAAAAGGAACCTTTATCTGGTTTCAAGATAAGCATTTTACAAATATATACTTTTTTTTGCGTCTTTTTCAAGTGAATCATAAAACCTATAGCAGCGTTGACTTGCGTCTGAAGATAATGTATAAAATTCCTGATATAAGAGTATTTATAGAAAGATTATTAGTCTTGTTCTGAATAAAGGAATGTAAATTTAAAGTACTAAATCTTAATAATGTGAACAACTCAGTTACTTAGAAGGAAGGACTTACTTTTACAAGCAAGCCTGCTTTGAGAACTAGTATCGCAGATTTCAGACAGTCCTGCTTTCCCTCCGTGTAATACGATCCGGCTCCGATTAGAACGAGTTGGGTGCTGACGATGGCGATGTTCGATGTCCGACGTTGGCCGATGGCGTTGACGTTGGGCGACACGTGTAGCCGCCGTCCAGTCCAGCCCACTTGACATGAGTTGCACACACACAGACAGACCCTACTCTAGCCGAGATTTGGGAGAGGGGATCGTTGGGAGCAGCTGCCGGGCTCTTCCTTCCATCATACGGACTGGCTACTGTGGCCAGCAGAGACAGCATGTGGCTGGCACTACATCAAGGGCAGACGGCTCATGGGCAAGAAACCGAGACGTCGCCACGATCTCAATGGAGAGGAGAGTTTGGTGTCCGGGCTCCGGGTTTGGCTTGGCTGGCATTCCTCGGTGTCGTCTCACTGAGAGAACAAACGCAGCCGCCGCCGCCAGTGCCGCCAATCCTCTGAAGCGGCATGCCACATTTAAAATGTAAACGCCAATTGATTATTAACGCGCCAAACCAATTACATTTCGTACCCGATCGCACTTAACAAGCCGACAAAGTTCAGCTTTTTGCCGGGTATGGAAATTGCGTGGCCCTCGGATGCAGTCTCTTTGTGCCAGTATGTCTCCCTGGTGGACTCTCTCTTTTTTAATACCCTTATTCCGAACTGGGTATATCCGATATTTCTTCAATTCGAGCGTTTTTCTCTGTATTTTCACAACATCCTAGCTATAGTTTCAAGGCAAAGAAATTAGCACTGCAGAGTTTATTGATTTACTTAGCATAGGTATAGTATAGGTGTTGGTATATGTATTGGGTTTTAACAAAGACTCTTTAATAGTAAGATGTATGACGACCATAAATATCAATTTAATATATGTGAGCAAATTTTCTGTTAGCTGCGAAAGTAGTTCGATATAACTTACCTTGTTCTCATGGCCTTTGGTTCCTTGTGGGGTTTTAATGATGGGGGCTAGAGTATTATAACCTTCGACCAGCTTTTCTCCCCCATCTAGTTTCGTACATTTTCGCTAGCCAAATAGGGAGGCGAAAACCCTTTCGCCTGGCATCCCGTGCTAATCGCCAGCAGCATGCCAGTGCCAGTGGTCCCTTTTATGGGCAACATGCGACTGGGATAGAGGCGTCTTGATTGGATCGCTTTGGCTGGGCTTGCTGCTGGGTCTGTTGCTTCGGTGAAAAGGAGGCGACTGGGACGCACGACAAACAACCGCTGACGATGGCGAGTGCGTCGTCGCACTTAGTGGAAAGCATTGGAAACGGAAGTGCTCGTGGTTGTCATTTAGTGAAAACAGAAGGGGGGAGAGGGATGGAAAATCCAGCGGAAAGCGTGCGTCGTCGGCGTCTGGACTTTATGTTGATTTTAATCGCAGGGACGTGTCACAACTGGCCAAATGCATCGCCTCATCCGATCCGATCCGGGTGCACATCGAAATCCACTCGAGGGAGGGATTTCTAATTTAATTGACGGTGGTGACTGATGTCTGCGATTTGAGGCGTGCGATAAAAGCAATTAAATCGTATGACTTACTACCCGACGCGCATATTTGATCAAAGAGCTGGTGAGTGGAGTGTCCACAAAAGGGCTAGGCAGGCGCCGTTCCAGAACAGAGAATAGGAAAATAAAGAACTCTGGCCTCGGTGCATTTCCCAGCCAAAAGTCTTTCTTCATCAATTGGCAATTTGATAAATTTGGCTCTAAGGTCAAATAATGCCGTATAGCACCCCTAATCCTCCCTGTTGACGTGCTGATGTACTTGAAAAACGCACTGCGAGCATGAGAAGCCAGCGGTTCTGTTCTGTTCTGTTCTGTTCTTTTCTTCCACTTCCACCTATCGATTGGCAGTCGCCACATCCAATTAACAGTTTGCTACTGTCTTGTGTGTGCGGTTTTTCTTTTTATTTTATTTCATTTCTGGTATTTAGCACAGTTTGCTTGTCGATACTGCTACCGACGACACGACGTCATTAATTGATTTTGTGCTACATTTATCCATTTAATTGCTTTGAAGATTAAATTATAACTCATAAACAGCAAACAAGATATCGGGTGCATGTTTTCTGTGACATTTTATTCGAGTTTTTAATTGGTTAAGCAATTTATAGAATCTTTTAAGCACACACAAAATGCTTCCAATGGGATCTGAGTTTAGGTCTTTACCATTTTAATTGAGCAATCTAGTTTTTTTTTTATCTCGTTCCACGTAAGATCCTTACTTAATTAATCACCGTTAAAATCGTAGTAAACTCTGAGTTACTTTGGCCATAAAAAAGAATGCACACACCTCCCAGCTGTAGGTGGCTCCTAATGTATCTCTAAGCCATTGTAGCTGTCGATTGTTGATTGCATCATGCCAGAGGCTATAAAAAAACTGCACTTGGCTTTATTTTAATTTAATTTATGAGCTTATCTCCGCATGAGTCAGGCAATAAAAAGTCAACCATGTGAGTAGAGAGTATATCTAACACTTTCTAAGGTTATCCCGTTAAAGCTTAACTGGCAGAGTTTTTGCGGAACTACCTTGAGATACGAACTCATGTATGTTTCCCCTCTCAAAACCGAATATTAGGGAAAACGAAATAGCTAAAAAAAAAGCACCGTAACCGCAACTCCTATGCAATCGTTCCGTGAGTACGCGTATCTACGATCTAAGATCGCTGAAATAGTGCTCACCTATCTGTATCTGTGGCTGTATCGGTGGCCCAAAACGACGTCGCCTTAATGACGCTGCTTGTTTTAGGTGCGTCGCTCGCAGCCAGTGTGTGTGTGTGTGTGTTTGCTTAACCCATTTATTATGTCTTTTGCCATGCCATTGATGCAAAAGTAAACAAGTTAAGCGGCTTTTAATTTTATTATTGTGCCGTACAGCGAGGTAAAGTACACAAATAGAGGTGAAGTGCGACAGAGATAGTGGCGGCAGCGCACTATAAATCAGTCTAATATATATATTGTTAGGCGAATTATTAAGTCATTACCTCGATATAGTAGAGAGAGAGAGAGGGAGAGCACATTTCAGCATTCAGCATTCTTCGACCGATGATTGATACCCCAAAGAATACAAATAATTATGACCTTCGGTTTCGAGTCCGCGGATAGGTAATGGGTGCTCGCTCTCCCTCCGCTGCTTTCAATCGTGGCAGCAGGGGGTCGGCCGGTCGTCGACTGGGTTCTGGAGAGAGGGAAGTATGCAGCCGGGCTAGCCCATAAACAAATCAGGTTCAAACCAATCCGAATCGAAATCCAAATCCAAAGAATGTCTTGTTGTCGTGCCGCCGCCTCACCTAAGCAAACACTACGTATTATTCTATACCCACAACACGGGGCACGTCGTCGTCGTCGTCATCGTCATCGTCCACCTCGATTCCAGTTTATTAATTTCCGAGGAGTGGGAAAGAGAAGCCTTCACGAACGAACCCCATTCCCGATCTGGCCTGTAACCAGCCGAGTCATCCCACATGATGGCCGGATTGTTCCTATTGTGACATTGTGTTATAATTCAATATGTAGAACGTGTTCGATTTTGAATGTTTTTTATGGTCGTCGTGTAATCGTAAAGTTTGCTGTCGTTCATTGTCATTAAAGGCGAGTCCTAGATCGTGAGAATGGCATTACTGGAGTGGAGCGGAGTGGAATGGAATCGTTTCGAATGGGATGTGACATAACACATAAACTATACCTAGTGCATATATGTACTCCTAGTAAAGCGAACGTGCAATGAACTGTTGAAGGTGATCCCGAAGGCTGATAGTGTGCGACGAGGCCTCCTCCTTGTCAGATCTGAGTCGATTATTATGCAATGTTTGTTATTATTACTTTTCGCTGGCTGATAAATCCAACACCGCGAGATGTGCTGGCAGTTTCCGCATGTTCGCCGAGCTCTAAAGCTCTCGGTATGCGTTAATTGTCCCCGTATCCGCACCCGCCTCTGCCTCCTCTCTCTTTCGCTTTTCAATTTGATATCGAATTTCCATGTTGCCTACAACTAACAGCTAATAATTGCTGTTGTTTAAAAATTGCCAGCACCCACCCACCCACCAACAACACCACCACCACCTCATCCGCCTCCCACTAAAAGTTGTGCAATATGCGTGAGTTGTTGGTGTTGCTGGTGCAGTTGCAGCTGTTGCTTCCTGCCACGGCAACATCCACCGGCAACAACAGCATTTTACTTGTTAAATTATTTGCTCAACACGAAATAAAATTTTGTTAAACATTTGCCACAAAGGAAAAGGTGAAACAACACTAGCAGCAAGCAGGAGCTACAAAAGCAGCTCTAGTAGCAACCGCCAAAAAAACAAAAGCAAAAAGCATTTGCATAACTGCGCCAAAGCTTCCGTTAACAATTAAAAACACACACACAAGAGCCAGGCCAAAAGACAACAATGATCATCCAAGTCCGAGTTCGAGTCCACGACCATACGTCGCCACAAGTTCAATAAAAGATTGCATAAATCCACAACTGTATCTTGATAATTTGCAGCTTGCCACATCTCCGCAAAAATTCTTTGATTTGCGCTCCTCAAACGGACACTTCCTGGTTGCAATAAGCAGCAGCAGCAGCAGCGGCAGTAGTCCGCCCACGGAATCCGCCAAATCCACCGGGAAAAGTGATGGTGTGAATGCAAAAGGTGCAACGCCAGCAATTCGGCTCGTTTCACATGAAAACCAAATTCGAAATCGCTTAAAACGGCACTTGAGCTCATATGGTTTTCGCCGCTTCGTTCGTTGTTAACGACTCTGTTTGTGGCCAAAACACATAATATGGTGATGGAGATGGAGATAGAGTTATATATCTTTGCTATTTGGGGGGCTGGCTGGCTGGCTGCACGGCCTCAGTTTTATCTGCAATTGTTTTCCGCTATTGCCTCCATCATAAATGTTTATGGATCACTCGCCTCGCGGCTTATTAATTCCCCAGAAACCCCAATCCTCCCATTCAATGCATCTTTATGGGTGCCCGCCCTTGTGTAGCTGAACTTTCCATGGCTATGCGATAAGATTGGCCCGAAACTCACCTGCTAACTGATTAGATTACCCATCAAATTATAATCCCAATAAGCGACACGCAGCGTTATATTTAACATATATATATATGGCCCCCCGATAATGGTCAGAGCAATGATGAGGTCTAAATATATTTCGAGACAATACGTCAATCCCGTTGTCAGGTTTAATTTTGGCAAGACGGAACATCTTAATTTGCAATGATGAACTCGGAATTGGACGCTCGGGCTCGACTTTCGCGTGGCGTGCAGCAAAACCCGGCTGGAGTCCCCATTAAACCCGTTCCGTGCGCCATGCAAATATCCAAACAAAGTCACCTGTCTCTCCATTGGCTCGTTATAACTGACCATAGCAATAAAGGCCATTTAGAGCGGCCCCTGACGCCCAAAACAACTAAACTGAAAAGCATTCAAGCCCGCCAGCCAGTTGGCTAGAAATGAAGACGGCGCGAAAGAAGAAAGCAAACTGGGTTAAATTCCATTCAAAAGCCGGCTCAGAGAGCTCTCAACTCTCAGCTGCGTTAGCTCCCAGCTCCACAGTTCCCAGCTCCCAGCTGGTTCTGTTTCTCTTGGCTCTTGCGGGAATGGGAATGGCCAGAAAAGTTGGTGGCAGCAACACCTCTCGCCTAATATTTGTCTTACATGGTTTTAGCCGACATTTGTCGTGCGTATTTCTGGGTTCGCACAGCGGCGTGAAAAACGCGCCCCGCCGGAGTGTGCCAGAACACGTTTTGGCCAGACTCTGTCGTCGCCGCTCCTCCTTCTCTTACTGCTGACATTGTACCGCTAACTGGTGTTGCCCCAACACGCTGCCATGTGAAAGATGATTGACCAGGCTGGCTTGGCTCCGCTTGGCTCTGGCTTGGCTTGAATGAAGAAAAAACCCAACTGTAAATCGCATTAAGTATTTGTTAACCAGCAAAACGAAACGCAGCAACAGCAGCCGCGTGGAAATAGCTGGAATATTTTCACCGATCACCGATCAGCAGGCAGCAGCCAGCAGCCGGTGCAATCGAGTCTGCGGATCGAATGTCACACGTGTGCCCCACGCCGCGTCCGTTTTGGCTGGAACGCGTTTTTTCGGCCAGCAAATACATGTAACAGCCTGGCCCCAACCGAGCGGGTTTTTCCGCTGCTTACAGTTTGCATTTTTTTGTACACTCACCAAGGGGTCTTTTAATTGCAGTCAATGATTTGGGGAGGAGATATAGTTAGCCAACTTTTGATCTTTAAACTTACGGTTCAAATATTACTAATCTTTTATTTTTAAAATTCTCAGAAAACGATAACCAAAATAAAAAGATTCTTCTTGTCTTTAAATTAATGTAAAGCCCATTTGGAACCTACTTAGTATTTATTTAAGGAAGGATCTTGTAAGGGTATTTAATAAATCGACTCATAAAACCAGCTTCCTTTTCCAATGTTTTTTTGGCCACACTTTTTTTGCCGGCTAAAATGTCAGTATGAGGCTCTCGCTTCAAGTGGACAACGTTGCCGACAACGACAACGAAAACGACTGGTTTCGGCCAAAAGCCTGGCCTTTTGGTCAAAAAGGATGTTTTTTCGGCGAGGTGGTGCGGCAACTTTCGTTGTTGTTTTGTTTCCGCAACCGCCACCATTTTATTGCTGTTATTTTCATTTTTGCCTCGCAACTGAAAGTGAAAATACGAGTATTTACGGCTAAAGGCTGGAGATTTGTTTGCATGCAGAGATGCTGCCCGTTGACATAACCATCGATGCCTCTCAGCTGGCCATTGAAACTGGTTAAGTAATAATGATTTGATGTGTTTCATTTGAATGCGCAGAACGGATGACTTCACTCACTCGCTCTCTCTTCCTTCCCCTGTCAATGTTATTGACAGTTTTTCCGGGCGGAACTTCGTGGCCTTGGCTTTGGCTTTGGCTGGAGCTTTGTGGCACTGCGCATTATTTAAAGTGTAAACGAAAATTTAAAAGCCTTTCCATGCTTTTTAAATAAGCAAACAGAACAAAGAAGTTCATAATGGTTGTGTGGCTTATAAAGCATATATATTCTTCATAAGTAATTTCTTGTTTACGCTCGCCGATTGTTTATCAATCGTTTGAATTTGGGGTCAAATTAAAAGTTGAAACGTGGAAGGTGTGAATTGATGGGAGAGAATGGATTTCGGAGGAATCTGGGATTTTTCTAAGTCGTTTGAAAAGCTTTTTAGAACCTACTTCCTGCTCACTTTCCCACACACGACGATCTGGGTCGGAGGTGGTTTTCTTTCACTCTCGGACACCTTCGTTTTCGGATTTCGCCGGTAATTGATTATTTTGGAAGCCCATCGATGCCGCCGCTGTCCGTTGTTTGTGGCGGCAATTCTTTTCTCACGTCACTGCCGGCCGGCCTAAATGCTTTTCAATAAGAGCTAGCACGGCGGCCCCTTTGAATCTTTAAAGCCGACCGCCGAGCAAAAGATCAATCCGCACCAGACTGTGTCTGTGGATGCAGCGGTGAGTTCTCTTTTGGCACAGATGCAGGCCGACGGCAGACTAGGAACCATGGACGTGCCACTTTTTGGTCCACTGGAGAGTCAGTCGGATCACTCGCTTTGTCCGCGGCACGAACGCTCCACGGTTCGAACATTTTTGGATAAATACACGTAGTTTGCTGGAACTGCCTCTTTTCATCTGCAACGCTCATTAAGCGCTTCTAAAGCATTCTAAAATGCATTTAATGGTTTAATCGTCCGGACAAACACTCGACGGGGAGTGGCCCCTACCTTTGACGGATGTCGAGGGTTTGGCTGTGACACTCTGTAAGTCGGAGGGATACATTTTACGTTTAATGCAAATCAATTTGGCAAACACACACAGCATTATGTTGTTTTTAAAGGCATTAGTGGTCACGCATAGCGCACATATAATTTGGCAATTAAAGAAATACAGTGGAGCTTCTTAAAGTTTACTATAGAAAGAATTTGCTGGAATAATAATATTTCACAAGGAATTAATTGTGTGAATAACCAACCCAACATTAAGTACCATAAATTACTTGCAAATCTAAAGTACTAAGAGAAATATACGTAAAATAGTAGGTTTAGAATGTGTCTTAACCTTAAGTAAAATGAACAGAAATTAATAATAATAATGTTCTTTCCTTAATCAAAGTCTTACCACACTCTCTCTATCTAAGTCAAAAGTCGTTCTACTTATAGAAGTTTTACCGTAAAATCAATATGATGAATAGCAATTTAAATGGGAACTTACTTCAATAAAGTCTTGGGGCCTCTATCCGGCTGGGTGTGTCAGCATTATGAGGCGATTTGATTGCGGAAAACACACATGAAATATTAAGTATAAGCATATTGAAAGCTCTCTTTGAGTGGCAGATAAGCAAATGAGCGGCTGACATGAGGAGCTGTCCGAAAATAAAGTGACACCGAGCGGAAATCGAATTCAGAGCCGAGTTAAGAATCTTGGGGGCACCTTCCTTCTCCTCCTCTCCACTCTATTCGATTGCCAGACGAATGGAGTAAACAACTCATGACTGCAGACCGCCGTGAATTGGACTTTGGCCGCGGGGCGTGAGCAAATAGCAAATAGCAACTGGCAACTGGCAACTGGCAATAGCAACTTCATAAATTTGTTAACACCGACGCAAAGGCAGCAGGCAGGCAGGCCGGCTGGCAGCCAGCACAAAGCCGAAATGAGCTAAAAGCGCAACAGGACAATAAAGAATGACAATGACTTGGTTACGACTCTTGGAACCCGACGGCTTCGTGTGTGTCACCCACGCACACGTGTCCCCAGGCCCCATTTCCATACCCAAACCCAAACCCAAACCCAAGCCCATATCCCGCCAGCATATCAACTTACTCACCCACCAGACCATGCTAACATATATAGCGAGGATCGTCGTTCCTCGGATCTCGGAGGAGACTTAATTTGCTGCCATTAGCAGAGAGCCGAGAAATTCGCGGCCGAGGAATAGAAGTGTCTGCTGTTTGTCTTCGCTGCGGCATAAAAATAGAATAAAATAAAACTTGAAACGGAGACGAGCTGAGTTGAACACAAGTTGCCATTGTCGTACTTACTACGTGTATGTCTTGCCAACCTCTCTCGGGGCTATTTATTTAAGTGAATTGTGAATAATGTTGTCTGGCGCCAAGTGGCAATCCCGGCTCAGACGGTCCGTCGGTGGCTCGTTTTAAACTGCGAAAAGGCGCTATTAAATCAAAAAGATGTCCTCAAGCCAGAACCATAAGAATAGCTGAACATTAACTTGTTATCAAGTTGGGGGAGTATTAAAAAAAAGAAGAAAGAAAGATTTCAACATAAAGGGATTTATGTGGGATTGTAATCTTCTTAACTTACATACAACCCCAACAGATTAGACTTAAATCTGAAATCAAGAATAACTTAACATTTAAAAGAAAATTTTATCAGGAAAATCTTCTCTTGTATTTTTCCATCTGTAAACCAGACATTATTTCGTCAGTGTAGAAAATGCAGCAGCACCTACGTGGAAATTGCACGGACCTTCCGGCCTTAACCCTTAACCCCTTGGTGGGCAGACCCCATCCAAAACCGAAAACCTCTCGAAAGGCAAATTCAATTAACAATTTTAATTGTGATTGCAGACAGCTTTTCCCTCTAACTAACTAACCACCGCCAGCGTCCAATTGGATTGGACCAAGAGCGCAGACAGACGAGTTTATTGATTTTTCATTTGGTCTGTACAAATCCGTGGAAACCGCTTTGCTGGCTGTCGTCTCACTTGTTTCAATGCAATTATCCCGTCCCGTTGCCTTGCAACTTTCCACGCGAACTTGACCCTGGAAAGCGATAAAAATAAATGAAAATACCTGGTTTTAGTTGGCCAAGTGTCCTCCCAATTTACACGTACTCGTCTCGTTGTGTCGCCCGGCCTGCTCTTGAGTTGTCACGGAGCAGCGGGCAGAACGATTTATGGATCTGCCTGCCTGCCGCTCACTATAGTTTCTATATATGTATAAATTCATGTTTCTGATTTTGGCAATGTTTTTCTGTTCCCATTTTTCCAGGTCACACACCGAACTACCGGCGAGGTGATGGTGCTGAAGATGAATCAGTTGCGGGCCAATCGACCCAACATGCTGCGGGAGGTGCAGCTGCTCAACAAGCTCTCGCATCCGAACATACTAAGGTGAGTTGGGAAATTTACTTAGATATTTAAAATTAAGATTATGGGCCAGAATATTGCAATATTTCCTTAACAAGTTCAATGATGCAGCTCCGACTAATGGGTCAATGTCAGGCGAGGCTATGTGAGTCATCTTCCTCCTTAGCTTTTAATTGCAAACTCGACTTGGAGGGCAACGGGGGATGAGTATGAGTGATTGTGACTCTTAAGCTATATGCCTCGTATGCAAATTTATATACTATATTCCCTCAGCTCTGAAACGATCATGTGCTCGGTTTGTGTTTACGCATTCAGTTCGCACCTCGCCGCGAATTGACCATTCATTATACATTTCGGGGGGATTACGTAAACAATTTAATGGGTTCATCGCGCGGGGTCTCTTTATCTCGGATTCTACGCAAATAATGTGTTCATGTTGTCTGTCAGATTCAATTCAGTTTCGCATATTTAACACACAGTTTGTGTACTTGCTCTGGCATCATCAGAATAACTGACCTATGCTATATGGTTCGTATATAGTATGTGCTAGTATGGCATGATTCACCGAGGGTCGTCGCAAGCTCTGACAACTGACATCGTTATTATGGACTCGATTATTATTATTTTTATTGAAAGTAAACTTATTTGAGGCAATGTGCTTTGAACAAATATTTGCTATTTACCGAAACGAGATGGCTGCTTGTTGTTTATGTGCCGTTCTTTTTATTTATTTCGGCTGGCATTTTAAAGAGCTCCAGTTCGAGTTGGAGTTCGTGTTTGAGTGCGAGTGCGAGTTCAAGACCAAACACACATTTCCGATGCCCGCCACTGCCACTGCCGTCGAAAGGTCAAGTTCAGGAGCTGCTGTAGTGGCGGCTGCTGCTGCTGCGGCTGTAATTACCTTGGCAGTGACCAGATGTGTTCGAGGGGCGGCGGAGGCTATTGGCTGGCTGCTGGTGGACCCTCTCACGGGTCACACTGAAACTGCTGATGTAATTGGGAGGCCTGAAACAATGTGTCTGGGGGACTGCGACGACGACGACTAGAAATAATTGCCAAGCTGCGTAGCTTACTCACTTCACTGGCTGTGTTTTTTCGGATTTATTTGTGCCTTTTCGTGATTCGCTTGCCTCATCCTCACGTGACTGCACGCAACACTGAAGCGACTTCAATTGTATGCACTTCCCAGGGACTTTTATTTTTTGCTGTTTTCTATTTTAGCTATTTTTTCCACCTCTCCCCGGTAGGCCAGACAGCCCAATCCACCTTGCTACGCCCATCTTTTCCTGCACTCCCATGAATATGCAATCTCTGGCTTAGACCTCTCTGCATTTCGGCCCCGCCCTTTCATTTACAATGTTAACACCCCGAAAAGGGGCAAGAAGCATGTCTTTTATTAGTTGCCATTCTTCGTAGCCTGCAGCCGTTCAAACTTTAACCTCATAATCCCAAAGAGAATCCGCTATGATGGCGGCAATCCCACCTAGACTATATCCCCTCCAGATTCCAGAACTCACCTGACTTTTATGACGTCTGTCATCGCAGTCCGAGGTATTAAATGCAACAGATTCCGTTGATTAAATGCCCTGGCCAACTCATTTCGCTGTGTGTGCTGTGTGTGCCAGAGTCGCTGAGAGATGGATTTGGGTCAGCGGAACGGCCAGGCACCAGAAATAACAAATAACAACCTCGCCGGCGACTGCAGCTGCCAACTTTTCTTTATATTCGTGGGGGCATTAAATGAAAATTCTGAAAAACTCCGGAGTCCGGAATGCAGCTATGGCGCCAGCGGGTCGACTGGATACTGGATAGTGAAATTAAAATGCAGCCACACGCATATATAGTTATCTGTTTTCTGGATTCATAGTACGTATATAATACAAGGGGCTAATTAATATGACACTGGAATAAAAAGAGGTCTGATTGGGACTAGTTATAAACATTAAAGAGAAGGATTAGAAAAGGGTTTGCCTACTTAAGAAAGAGACTAAAATAGTCGCTCTTTCCCTCAGTGCATCCATATGGGTAGCTGTTTGTATGGGAAATAGTTCCACCCGATTGAACCCAGCGATTAGAACTAATCTTGGGTAATTGAAACCGCCTTTCTAGCCGGCAGCATGCCGAGTGTGCCGGAGTTCCATATATGCTACGTATGTTACATATGTACATGTATGCTAGGGGTACGCCCACGCCCGAATCAGTGACTTATTGGCCACGAAACGTAAACCGAAACTCACACACTCCCTGGCCAGGTTCGGTATATATGTTACTGGCTGTTGTAGTGTACTTTTTATGGGCTTATCACGCGCCCGCCGTAATGCGGAATGTCGCACAATGAGAACAGGCAGCCGCCACATCCAGCTAGTCAGGCAACCTATTCCGCTCTCCAGTGGGAAACGGTGTTGCACTCAACCCACCCACCCACATGGCTGTCGCCGCTCCCACCGCCAACTTGACAGATAGTCACTCCACTTACCTGGCAGCACTATGCACTGCAGGGAATATTGGTTAACTCTAAGGAAACTTATTGTATTTTATTATTAAATTTAATATGTTAGATATATATAGTTTAGATCAAGATAAGAACTTACCAGCAACAGAACTTAACCAAATTATTAGAACAAGTCTGGAATCTTGTTGATTTGATTATAGAATCCTGGCAAGAACCACAAATCTGTGCCAAAACATTCCTCAAAATATTTACTACTACGTCTGAGGAATAAGGAAAATGTAAACAGCAAAGGCATTGCGGTTTTATTTATATTTTTATTTTTTTCTCCCTCTTTTTTATTAACTCCACTTGTAAGTGCGGTGCATGGGGAAAGACAAACATGCTGCCGTTGGCTCAGAGCCATTTAAACGCTCATTTAACGCGACTAAGCCCGCGTAAGACATGTCACAGTTCTTGGCCCGACTCATTACGGGCACAAACAATGGCAGAAATTCCGCCAGAGCGAGCGAGTGTGCTGCTGTTTCTGCTGTGGCGGCACTTGATCTCGCTGCGATGCTAAGCAGGTGATAAGTTGTGGGCAAATGTTGACAAATTGTTGGCATGCAAATGCGATTGTGTGTGTGAGCGCGGGTTAACGACTTCACTGAGGTGTCGCTGGAGTCAAACTCTCACGCTTTTAACCCCGTTTCTGGGATGAGGGCGGTGCAGTCAGTCTGTCAGTCAGTCAGTCAGCATTGCACCACCGATAGAGCCGGCGTTGGCTGAGGTCAGATTGCACTTAATTGAATGTGTCGATAGCCCGTCGCTCGATCCACTCATCTTGTGATGAGTGAAGGTCGTCGTATATATATATGGTACGAGTACCAGGGGTATTATATATGCCTTTCAGTATGTGATGTGATGTGCCTGCCACAAGCCGACTTTTTCGACGCCACCGCCGCCGCCACACTGCACATTGTTGTCTCGGCCATTATTTGTCTTGGCTTGATTTGTGTGCCATCGTCCGTTCCCCCCTTCATAATATGCTTGCCAATAAACTGAAATCGCTGGCCTTGAGGCTTAAGGCAAACGGCGGGCGCCCAGTGGCGCATTGTCTGTGTCTGTGCCTGCTACTGCTAATGAAAAGATTGCCGAGAATGAGCAGAAATCGTTGACAATTTAATGAGAATTTCATTGTGCAAGATGGGCCAAATTGGCCATTCATGAATCGCAAATCCGCGCCTCTTAAGCGTTTAATGCGGAATTCGGCTTGTGGCCAAATTGAGTCCTTCATTTCTAGTTTGCTGGCGGAGTCTCCTGCACAGTTAGCAGACTTTGACAAGTTGCAGCAGCAACATCGCATCGCCGAGAAGACGAAAGAGAGCGTGTCATGATTGCGGCCACATAAACATTTCTTTTTATTGCCTAATGGAAACACGACGACTGCCAGTCAGCCAGACTGGTTGGCTACTACTCGTTTGTGTACCTGCAGCAGCGCAATTTTATCAGCTCGCCAGCTGATACAGCTCCGTGTCTGCTCGCCTCGGCTTACAGCCTGCGCCTGCCACCGCCGATCGCTTGTCAATCGATACGTATGGGAGTATGCCGCGTATCAGTAATTGACGCTGCTCCAAGAAAGCTAAATTGGGTTAATTTCTGATTGATGATCAGCAACACAACATCATGGCCTGGTAAAATGTCGCGAGCAATTTCATTAGGCAGCTCACTGCCGCTGCTGCTGCTGCTGCTGCAGTCGCCCGAGATCAGGTTGTTCGATCTGGACTCGATCGAATTGACGTCAATGGCTAGTGCTATGGCTGATTTGCAGTGTTTACTCTGCATTTGCATTACGGATTTTGAGCGGCTATTTATAGTAAGCAGGTGTTGGCTATATTTAGAATGGTACACGGGTAAAAATTGACCCACTTTTTAGGGTTATTGCAAGCATTTCATAAATAAGTACTCGAGGGAGGAAAATAATGAAATATTAAAGGTATTTGCAGGATCTCTGTCTTATGAAAGCTGTATAAAAAACTAACTACACACTCTCTTTCTTGAAACTAATGAATTCCTCACACATTAACAAACTCAGTGTCTTTGTATGATATTCGCACGTAATTGTTCCCTGTGTATTCTGCCTGTAGAAAACACAAAATTATGAATTCATAATGGCTACAATTATCGATGCCTCATCTATGTATTCATGGGGGGTTCGCACTTTTTGGCATATACATATACCAATGTTTATATTCGAACTGCCAACTGCCGAACTGAACTCACTGACCCAAAATTGGGGCGGGTGGCACTTTATTTACTATACTTTTGCTTCTTATATATGTATATTTTGGTAATGCTTTATGTCTCAGCCACCAAAAACAAAAACAAAAACAAGAAAAAGAAAAGAAATTCAACTACAAAGCAACGCAGTGCGACGCACTAGCGAGTCATTGAACCCGCTGTGTTGTGTTACATTGTGATGTCTTTGTAAGTGCTAACACATGTAAGAAGCGAAATACGAATATAAAAAAGCCGGGCACTGAAGGATTGTCTTGATGGGGCCACCGAAAAAGTGAGTAATGTGCGCGAGTATCTGGCAGATGCACAATGCCCAGTGTCTCGGGACAGATGCAGATGCAGATGCAGATACAGATTGGAATTTAATGAGCTGCACGGCATTCCATCCCGTTGTCAGTTGCGTGCCGCTGCCATGTAACAAGTTTCTTGACAGCAATTACTCAAACGAGAGCTAACTGAATCAGTTGGGATTTGGCGTATATCGAGGCGATAAATCGTGCGATATTTGTCCGCATAAATCGCACTTGGTAATTGTCAACTTCCGCATGAAAAAATAAAGCCATAAAATGGTAAACCATCGTGTGTGTGTGTTTGTTTGTGTGTCTGCTGTCCCATAAAGCATCTCTCACCCAACGGACAAACGGGGTGGCGGCTTTTGGCCAACATTGTTGGCGCTGCCGCCAACATTCACTTCCAATTTGCGTTTGCGTTTGGCCATTGTCTCCGTCCGTTTCGTACGAAATTATGTCATCAACTTTCAATCAATTTCAATACACTTCAATCAATTTTGCACAACAAAGAGCGCGTAGAGGAGCATTAGATATTCAGATTTATGCAACACCCATACATGCGCTTTCTTTTTGCTTTTTCGAATGCAGCAGCAACGGCAGCGTTTTCTTTTTTCTTGCTTTTTGTGTTCCACTCTTCTGGCTCGGAAATCGGGAAATCGCAATATCGGTCAGTGGCTAAAACAAGAAGAGGAAGCTGCTGCCACGGCTGCGAGAGGCTGTAAGTTGCAGCTGCAATCTGCATAATTTTCGCATCACGTTTTGCATATTTTTCTAATTGAAAAGCAAATTCAATCATTTCATTTCGAAATGTGCGCTCTGTTGCTGCTCGACTGCCGAATGGTAATTGCAGTTGGCAGCGTTTAGGAGCGTTTATAACGCCCATTGCCACGCCCCCGGCCTCCTGCTCCACTGCCACCGTTGTCTCGTTGGGTTTGGGTTGGGATTTGGGACTGGGTTGTGGGCCCAGTCTTGGGCCTGGCTTATTTGTTGTTTGCCCAAAAGCGAGCTTTGTGTTTGCTTTGTGTCAACCTTTTAACCCCCGATCGTGCCGCCGTTGCCGGTTGCAATTTCAGTTGCAGTTTCCACTGATGTTGTGGTAATAATTTTCAATTAAGCGCCAAATGCTTTTATGCTCCAGTTTGATTTGCCAACAACAACCACACCACAGCGGTTGCAACACACAACGACTCGCAAGTGAAAGAATTCCGAGCGGGACTTTGCATTTTATTAGCCCGGCCAGCGGCAGTTAGCGGCTTCGGACGACGGATCCGTCTGCGCATGGTCTGGGAAACCAATTGGCGCAGTCTCTCCATCTCCGAGAGAAACGTGCAAACGTGTCAATTTATGGTTTTCATTGCGACTTCCAAGAGAAATGCCGAATGCCGGCTGCGACGTTTTCCCGGGAAAACTGTTGTAATATGCTTGCAGCAAATACTGTGCCACCCAAAGCAAGCCGGACTAGACAAAAAAAAAAATAAAAAAAAAGCGAAATAGAAAACCCAAACCCGGCTGAGAACAATGCAAAAGACCAGCAAGAGGTTTACAGCCGCTTGAGTAGTTCCTCCAGCTTCCTGCTCGCTATGAAGAGCCCTCAATGGTGCATTCGTTTCCTGCTGCTGCTGCTGGAGGATAGACGACGACACCTTTGCCGGGACCAACTACTGATTTGCATCTCCAGGCAGTTCTGCTGGGTGTCACTGAACCCCAAGAGAACAAGGCTTTGTTAACGATTTTGGTTAATTAATAAATCTTATCGCGTTCCGAAAATAACATCTACTGATGAATGCGAAATAAATTAATTGCCCAATTAGCAAAGTACTCTTCGTGCTTTGCGGTAGCAACTTTCATTTATTTTTTTGCTTGCTTTATTTGTTTACTCCCCGAGTTTGCAATAAAAAAGATCTTGTTTCCAAATTAAATCCTTTCTGTCAGCGCATCTCGAACCCAAAAGCAGCATTGAGTTGAGAGTGCGGCTTAAAGCGCACATTAAAGGCGTTTACGGGCGGCAAAGCCGATTAATGTAAGCCGCTAATGGGCAGGAAAAGGGATCGGGATTGGGAAAGAGAACATGGAACATGGAACATGGAAGGGGATGGAGCACTCGCTCGAGGCGCTAATCGTGCATCACGCAGGGAAATAAATTGAATTAGAACCGTAAATCCCAAAAAGCCTGCTCTCCTGCATGCAAATGTATGCGCTGCAGCCTGCACCCACGGTCACGAGAGACGGGGTAGAAGGAGACGCCTCTGAGTAACAGAGGTGTGTGTGTGTGGAGAGTAGGATGTGCCGCAGACGACGGCTTTCAACACCTGGAATCGAGGGCCTGCCGCCGTGGGTCTTGCGTCTTTTGTGATAACTTTATTTCCCAACCGAGCTGAGCCCCGAGCCCTTGGGCTGTCTGAAGGGCTGACATGTGTCTGCCACACACTGGCGTGGCATCTATCATCCATCTCAAAAGGGTCATGCCCTCCTGGCCAAGACACTTCAATCTTGTTTTTAATTTTGTGCCGCGTAATAGCGTTTTGTTAACAGTCAAACTTGCCTGTGTGGGATTCTATGGATATATGAATATTCCAGAGATAGTTATAGGTAAATCTTTCTATTTAAACAGTAATTCTGGCAGATCGTTTAAGTAAATCCCCTTAAATATTGAATTTCCTTGATTATTTCAACCCCAATAAAAACTTTCTGTGGTTAGGTCCTGCCTTCCCTTAACCTGAGGCCAAGTGTCCAAGTTTGATTGCCGCAATGCCAGTGCTGTTCCGACTGGTTTCAATTAAGCTGCTTTGCATTGAAGGGTAGCGGCACTGATTATATCTGGCTGCTGTGATTCCTGACGCCGCATATCACGCAAGTCAATAAACCCCGGCGGAAGGCGATGCAACAGGTGGTCCTGGCAGGGCCAACCCCTTTTCAGGTCGTATGTTAATGCGCCGAGACCCCTGAGTAATAATGGAAACAAGCACATGGCTGGGTGGTGTGAGAACTGGAGGTTGGGTGTGGAGGATGGGTGGCCATAACATTTGATTGCCCTGACTGACGCACCCCCGAGGAGACGGCCAGCCCTGTCAAGGCGGCCTCATTGACAGCCGGAGTGAAAGGTGTCCGGGGCGACAGGTTGCGTGCTCAAAGCAATTATTTCCGCTGCTCGGCGTTTGCGAAATTTATTAAGGACTTGATGCGCTGCGGTTAACCTAATGAAATTAATTTTTAGTATAAGTGAAAATTAATGGCCCAATCGGTGATCTGAGCCCACATAAATCAAAGCTGCCAAACGCCACTTGCCACTTGACTTCTTCTCGGTTCGCTTATACAATAGTTTAGAACCGCAGAACCTGCATGACGGGCCAAAGATATAGCTTATCTGGCACACGACGACGACGAAGCAAAGTTTCGAGCAATTCGGCAAACGCTTTGGGCCACGGCTTTAACCGGGGGACTGGCCGGCATATGGAGCATGTGCCCGAGATAAGCCCAATCGTCCGATTAGGCCAGTGCGAAGTGAACCCTTATCGTCGAGGCATTGGTATTGAACACCTGCACGGGACCTGAGTCACATGCGCCAATCGGTTGCAAATAGCTTCTATATCTACATATAAGTTTCAGTTTGATGTATTCAAATTTCCTGTCCTTTATAACTTAACATTTCGAAATCTCGTTGGAACGGTTTCTGAAAAGGATTTCCCTGGATATTGCAGCTAGTCTCAGTTTACGCAGAGTTCATTGTCACCTCAAAGCATCGCTGTCAGCCCCGTCTGGCAGTCGTTGTTAACCTTCTTTACCTGACTGCACACACTTCCTCTCTTAAAGAAGAAGGAGTAGGCGGTAGGCAGACGCGTACGTTGCCATTTTCATAATAAGCTTACAGTTCCGGTTCCCAAGCCTGATGACCTCACCTTGTCCTGTAGCCGCCCCTCTGCCTGCTACGAGGGAGTAACTGCTGGCTGAGCCTCTTAGCCTAGGCTTGGAAGTTAGAGTCATTGACATTGTCGTCTGAGTAGGAAGCGGAGATGATAAGGACTTAGGACATGGCTCCTTTGTGCCTTAAGTCCTAGGGGACGCCATGCCAACGGTCTGGACCTGGCCAGTAGTCAAGGGAAAACTTTCTCTTTTTATTGCGTGCTCCCCTGGCGCATCAGAGGCATCCAATCGCTAATTTATTTTGCATCGAATCAAGGCTGAAACAATGCCCAGTCGATGGGGGGTGGCTGATTGCATGTCGACCGGCGATAAGCAAGGTGGGTAAACAGGGGATCGGGGAGTTGCAGTTCCTGTCAAGCTGGGTGATTGAAAGTGAAACTTATTCGGGCCAAGCCGTCTCTACTTAGTTTCGATGCAGTAAAAAACTTGTGCTAACCGTCCGTATTCCTTCCTCTCCGCCATTTCAGCTTCATGGGCGTCTGCGTGCAAGAGGGCCAACTGCACGCTCTTACCGAGTACATCAACGGCGGCTCCCTGGAGCAGCTGCTGGCCAACAAGGAGGTGGTGCTCAGCGCCACGCAGAAGATAAGACTGGCGCTGGGTATAGCGCGCGGCATGGCCTACGTTCATGACGCCGGCATCTTCCACAGGGATCTGACGAGCAAGGTGAGTACTCTCGGCTGATTTGTCACGATGTTCAGTTCCAAACTAATTTCCGTTCTCCCTTTAGAATGTACTTATTCGCAATCTGGCCAACGATCAGTATGAAGCCGTTGTGGGTGACTTTGGTCTCGCCGCAAACATACCCGACAAAACGTAAGTGCATCCTGGTTACTAACAACGGCACATAAGCCTCATTCGTTTCCTATTTGCCATTCGCAGAAGAAAGTCACGACTCGAGACCGTCGGCTCACCGTATTGGGTCAGTCCGGAGTGCCTGAAGGGCCAGTGGTATGACCAGACGAGCGACGTCTTCTCCTTCGGCATCATCCAGTGCGAGATCATTGCCCGCATCGAAGCGGATCCGGATTTGATGCCGCGCACTGCGCCGTTTGGCCTGGACTATCTGGCCTTTGTCGAGCTGTGTCCCATGGACACACCCCCCGTGTTTCTCCGCCTGGCCTTCTACTGCTGCCTGGTAAGTGAATCATCATGGTTTTAGCTTGAAGGATATTTAATTCTAATCCTCTTCTTAACTTCTAGTACGACCCAAAGAGCCGACCCACTTTCCACGATGCCACCAAAAAGCTAACGCTGCTTCTAGAAAAGTACGAGCACGAGTCGTCGGCGGGAGCGAGTCCACTTAGCTCCCTGGAGTTGATTAACTGCTCGCCGGGGGGCAGTGATTCGGAGAATGCTACGGGCATAGTAACGCCCCGCACTTCGGCGGCGCCCACGGTGGCCACCATATGCACGGCCCCGGCAGGCACTTTGACACCACGCCACCTGCGAGATGTGGACGAGGAGGGCTTCCGTTTTCCCAGCAAAAAGTGCGCTTCGGCTGCGTTGCCAGGAACGCCTAACGGATCAGCCGGTAGCAGTGGCTTCGACGATCACATGCAGCAGTCGCGGGTGCGTCGCGCCACACAGAAACTGGAGGCCGAAATTCTGCTGCACCGTCGCTCTTTGAGCGAGAACATCATCCACTTTCCCATGCACACGTCGCCCAGCGACAAGGCGCGGTGTCACCAGATGCAGCGCCAGCGCTCCTCCACGCACTCCCCGACGCCTCCAAGGCAGCTGGCCTCGGTTCAGTTACCCGCCAGCGCCATTCCGGAACCCCCGCCACTTCCCAAACCTATTCCCGCGGTCCTTACGCTGCGCAAAGTAGGCGAAACAATGTGCTTAAAGGATCCGCAGTACAAGCCGACGTCTGGCAAGGATCACAATGGGTCGAAACCGAATCCGTTCGAAGCGCTGGCACAGCTTCGGGGCGTTAAGAAGATCCTGGACGCCAATCCAAAGACCTATGCAGCTGGCGTTGGGGATCTGTTTAGCTCTTGCTTCGAGACCTTGGCGCCGTTCTTCAAGGAGCTGGCCGCTATGCAGAGCAAGGCGGCGGTCCAGGGGGGAGGAGCTAATGCGGCAGATGAGGCAACATCAACGGCGGCAGCCGCGAACACGGCAGCTACACCCAGTGAACCAAAGAGCCTGCCGGTCTCGCCTCATCTGACGCGCAAGTACAGCGCCATAGAGCTGCGGCTGCCCCAAAGGATCAGCAACGCTGCTCCAGCGAGCAGCATCATCAATCCGCCAGCAGCAGAAGCCGCAGAACTACCGGCGGACGAGGAAGACTGCGATGACTGCAACTCGGAGGGCGAGGATCCCGATGGCGGTGGAAACTGTGCAGACGCAGAGTCCAGTAGCGATGACAGCGCCGTGCGCCCAGCCACCGTGCCAACCGCCCGCAAATACAGAGCAAATTCCCTGTACACTCACCCGCTCTTTCGAGGCAGCAGTGGCACCAGTGGCATGAAGAGCGTCAGTACCGGCGAGTTCGAGAGTACGGCTCTGCTGAAGGCCAGCGCATCAACGGTCACGTTGACGGCCTCCACAGCGGGTGCATCCAATTCCTGTGAGGATCTGACTGACAGCGCCAAGAAATCCAAAGAACAATCTAATTCCAGTGCGGCAGCAGCTGCCACGGCGGCCTTGGTGTCACCCACTCCCCTGTCTGGCTGTTCAGTGCGACTGGCGGAGACCCCGGCCTCCGTATCCTCTTGCACGGATCTGGACCTGGACGAAGTAAAGAATACCTGCGATTTGAGCGAACTGAAGAACTCGTGCGAGCAGCTGCCTCTGAAAGCGAACCTCACGAGGCGCGACTCTATAGAGAGCGGCTTCTTCTCGTGCTTCAACGAGGAGTCGGATGCGGCGATAACCAATAGCAGTTTTGGCCGCCAGCTGAACGGGATGGGCTCGTTGGGGTTTGGCTGCGGCGGCGGGGGCAGCAGTAGCAGCAACTGTTGCTACGAGCAGTTGAAAGCACAGCTGATGCTCGACACAGCTGGCAACGCCAACAGTGAACTCAAGTGAGTATTGAAGTTGCCTTAAACATATAATAAAAGCCTCGAAAATCATTACATTGTCAAGAAAGAACTGCATTGTCCTGTTGTAAATCGATTAGAAACCCTTGTGTATGAAACGTAGCACTAGAAATCTCTATCTTGAAACGTTGAGTGAAATAATTACCAAATATTCAGGTTAAACGCCACCTTGGGCCGTGCCATACATATTGATCCCTAAACGCCAAAAATAATGTAAGTTATTTCCATATTTAATCAAAACTACCTAAGCAGGCAGCTTTTCCCCTTTACGACTTGATAATCAAGTGATTGAACTATAAAATAATAATAGGAACCACCCTAAAAGCCTTTTCGTTATATCCCTGATTATCCTAAACTGATTAAGATCTCATTATCTTTCAGTGATAAACTTGCGAGTCTGTGTCGCTGCTGCTACTACGCCACCTCCACATCGAATGCCGCCGTTACTGCTGCAGCTGCCGCAGCCCAACAGCAACAGCAGAGTCATCTGCTCAACGACACCTCCTCGACGACGTCGTCATCTGTGCTGCTAATCGACAATGATCCAGCGGTAATTGGGGGCAACACCTCGTCGTCCACTGCCCTGGACTCGATGGACGACCTAGATGCCGAGATTGTGGCTTCGCGGCCAACACACCAGCGCCGGTATACCTGCCACCACGCTCTGCTCAGTGGAAACGGTTGCGATCCCCAGATGGCTGCCACTGCGGGTTTGATCAATCGATTGGCACTGGATTCGGAGATTCACACATTGCTCCAACGCCACCCGTTTGCAACGAACCAGCTTCTGTACTGCAAGAACCGCACCTCGTCCATCTACACGGACAGTTCCGATGACATCAGCAGCCTGGCTGGCTCCGATTCCCTGCTGTGGGACGAGCGCTCCTTCACAGCGCTGCCCAACACACGATCGGCGCAGATAGCCAAGATAGTGGAGTATTTCGAGCGGAAGCGACAGGACTCCTCGCCGCCATCGATGCACCACAGAAACGGCAACGGAACGGTGGCCGCTGCTGTGGCTGCCTCGGCGCTCGGGTCTAACTACCTCTCGTACGAGGCGCGACGGTACTCGGACTTCAAGCGTCACCTGAACACGGATGCCCTGTGCTTTGATCTGGACAAGAAGCCGGCACAGCAGCGGATGATGGTGTGCGAGGGCGCCGTCAAATCGAAGCTGCCCATTTTTGATAAAAAGAAACAGCAACAGGGCGGCTAGTGGCGATTCAGTTAAGGAAATACCACACCGGATTCATATTTTGTTCAGTGCCCCGGCGACTTTGTTAGATTCTGTAAACTTTTTACCCTTATATCTTTCACTGCGGACAGCAGCCCTTGATAGGTGTGAAAGAAGATGTAATGGCGAATTGATTGCCCCAAAAATTGTGTTAGTTAGCATATAAACAACGAGTGTACTTTAGCTTATATTTATTTTCCGTCAATGTGTATAGGGCGCAATTGCAAATAAGCCAAAACTGTTCTATTAAGAGTTAAGCATGCCCTTTTAGCCGTAAGAGAAACCACTTCGTTTGTATCGTGTCCAATTATCATTTAAATGCAAAAGCATACACTAAACATAATCATATGTCGTACTGGTTCCTAGTCCCTAAAATGTACATCGCTAGAAACATACTATGCTAAATTAGTGAGTATGCTGGAGTAAGACCGATCGTGGAAAGTATTTATTCTAATTTTTTAAACCTGTCACTGGTATACTCCTATGGAAATGGCATAGCTGTTCTTTACGATAGATTTATACATACGATTACCGCTCTATTTATTTGATTTTGTCCAACCGCTGTATAAAATGATTATGTTTAAATTACAATACAAATATATATATATATAAAATATACATACAATGGCATATTGCAATACATACATTTTACCTGTAGCAATAATTACCTTGTAAGGTTACATGTGTAGACTTATCCACTTGAGGTTGTAAGACTTAAAACCCGAACATCTCTGCTTCCCCTTTGAAAATTGTACATACGGTTCCGGAACGAACACCCCTATCACATTGGCCAATTCCAGTGGGCTTAGTTATGGCATTGGACTTTAGTTTAGTTCCCTAATTTACGAAATATGTGGTTATCCGCACTACAAATAAATACATTTGTATACAAACATACGTCAGACACAGCCGATCGCTGAACAATTGGGTTTTTTATAGAAAGTGTATTACCATTCGACTTGATTTCTGTTTTACTTTATGGACTTTGGCTGCAATTAGACTTCAATTACAACACATATTGCAAGAGCAAGGCGAAGACTGAGCCACCGTTTTTCAATTGGCTAGTAGATTCCACTAAACTAACGTTAGGACAAAATATACATATACATATTATATGGTCGCAGAATCATTAGGAATATCTTACTTTACCAACTAGCGACACTGTTCAACAGAAGCAATTGATTATGAAGCATATTTGCGTGGCAGCTGTTAAAAAGTACGGTGTGTAAATACGATTCGGCAGTATAAGTAGCTGATATTGTTGAGATATATAAGAAGTCGTCCATTCGAGCATAACACGTCAACCTCATCATCGCATCGTCTTGTTACATGGGCACTAAGCAAAGCCAAAAAAAATTAGAGAATCATGAATTTAAAATTCACTTCCGGTTGCCAATCAAACATTTTAATGCACTTACCAACCTAGGTCGAGCATGAACATAAGTATTATATTATATTATATATATTATTATCAACATTGAAATCACAGTCCATCCCAGACAAACATATGAACGAAATCAGTTTCGGTTTTTAGCTGTCACAAGATCGAAAAACGAAAACAAATAATTTTGTAAAATTGAAAACTTGTATTCGTTTAATAAACATACTGATATAGAAAACGACTTTAAATATGGAGGATGTAATGGGTAAAATACTACAAACTGAACAGTAAGTATATTTTATATGGGATATAGAGTTCACGATGAGCCTAAAAGTATGCAATGTAATATAAACCTTCAAATGTGTAAAATGTAAAGTATACGTGAATTAAACTTCAGATAGCCTTCTTGATATTGCAGGTAGTACAAAATATATGTAAATCGGAGCGGGTCGGACGTTTTTCTTACATCGCTGCCATTGCAACAATCAAAAGAAAAAATTAAAAGAAAAGCTATAATTTTGTTGTTTCTTAACGTATGGTTATTTTTGTAAGTTTAAAATTACGAGTTGAATTTATAAAAATCTTACGAAAAACCTTCTATAGGTAGGAACAAAAAGAAAAAGAAAATAAATAAGACTTAATCGTTACATTAAATGCATAAGTTATTATGCAAGTAGTCAAGAATGCAAAAAGTCTTATTTTTATACTTTATTCTATCAGAATTAATTATATATTTTTTGTACAAAGATATCATTTTAGGACAAGAATTTTGTGGAATTGTGGAATCAATTGATCGTACTTCCCATTTCAGCCAGTCGGTTAGCAAAATGCAGTAGAGCAACGATGAGTGACATCGCCGAGTTCTTATAAATTCTTCTAGTGAATCGGCTTCTGCTGATCTGTACAAGGTGCTCAATTCATAAACTTATTCTGCAAATACTAAATCTAGGGAAGTGGTTGTTGCCAACAACAAAAAACCCTTTTAAAACAAAAATATTTGTAAACCAACATTAATTTAAGACCTAGAACTAACGAAGTTTCCCTACAAATTGCAACGCAAAGAAGGAGTTGACACTTTAACTATGTTCTATAATATAGATATAGAATATAATAGATATGGGATCAAGGTATTAGTTTGGTTAAATTTGAAACTTAAACTGAAGCTCAATTAGCAAACAGAAACTAAATTAAAGGAAATAAACTGATCAGCATATATCAGAATTAAGTTTATTTTGTATTGTTTTCTATGGTACAATATAGTCTGGTAAACAGAGAGTACTATTTTAAGGCCTGTGTTTAATAGAATACACAAAAGCTTTTATCTCATTTCCGACGATTCGGGAGTCCAATGAGAAAGTTTCAAGCTTCCAAATTTCAAATCAGACTCGCAAAAGTCGCTGCGATTGCGGGATGTGGATTTTCATTGTTGGGTCTGTTGCGTTGGTCTATTTATCTGGGTGGTGAGCTTACTAACTATAAGCTGTAGAACAGAACTAGATTACCACATGGTCTACCTCTCTGACCGGGGGCAACTGTCTCCCCGCCGTCTCAAGAACTTTGAATAAATAATACAAACTAAATTGGACTAAACTAGTGGGGGTGCGTGTGGGGTAGGCTCCTTGCTCCGTCTTAGCTAAGCGTCAGGCTCCGGGGACCCATGCGGGGCACATTTCTGGGCCCGGCCTGGGCCTGGGGCTTTAGCAGCTCAGCGGACTTGCGGGCTCCTTCCTCCTCGTCCTCGTCCCCGAAGAGTAGCGCCGCCAGGCTCGTCTCAAAGCTGGACTTCTTGCGCTGCGTGGGCTTCGTGCTGACCACTGGGGCCTTGGTGGAAGAAGTTGTGCCGTCCGATTTCGTTATTCCGGGCTGATGTGTCGTCGATGTCGTCGAGGTTGTGGATGATGTGGAGGATGATGATGAGCTGGAACTACTACTGAGGGGAGCAGCGGATGTGGAAGGCTTTGCTGTGGTGGCCACCAGTGGCAGGGCCAGTGGCTGATTTGAGGCGGCATTCTTGGCGCCAGCTATCTCCTCCTGCTCCACCTGCTCCACATGCTTGTAGCCTGGTGGATAGATGGGTTTGAATCCACCTTGCAGCTGTGGCTGGAAGCTGTCCATCTCGGAGTTCTTCTCCGCCGTCAAGGGACTCGCAGTGGGCTGCTCCTCCTCCACTTTCTTGTCCTCCGTGGTCTCGACGTCAGCCCTGTTTATGTTGTTCTTCTCGTAGATCGCCTGCTCCGTAGTCGAGGGCAAGATGTTCCAGTTACTCGGGGCCGCCGGGTTGATGGCCGCAGCACCACTGGCTCCACCTAGACTCACACTGGGATAGAAGGGCGCCATGAAGTCCTTCTCGAAGTTCTGGCCACGCAGATCGAAGTCACTGCTCAAGCCCTCCTCCGTTTGGGTGTCCTGGCGGATCTCGTTGATCACCGACGTGGCCAGGTTGATATTGGAGAATTTCTGGCCCTGTTCCTGGCGGAAGCGGCTGGGCTCCGTGGGCGTATAGGCAATGGCGATGGGTGTTTCCGTTCCGGTTCCAAGGGCTCCCGTAATTATTCTAGGAGCAATGAGTACACCCGGAACAGCCCCCTGCGACTCAGGATTGAGCTCCGAGTATGAGGGATCTGGCTTCTCGATGGGATAGGGGAACTTCTCCTTGGGCACCTGCTGCGCCTTGTTCTGCTGCTGCAGTGACTGCGGCTTCTTGTTCTTTAGGATCGGTTCCTGCGGCTGGTCGCGGATCACGGAGAAGGGAGTGTTCTGGTACTCAGCCGGGGCTGAGGGTGCCTCTCCCTCCGGCTGACCCTTCTCCGATCCCTTCATGGGAAACACGACGTACAGTCCGCTGGGATCCAACTTCTGCTGGCTGAGCTTGGAGGCCTCCGCCTCCTGTGGATCATTGTCGGCCGTAACCTGGATCTCGCCGGCGCCCGTATCATCGCCAGGCAGACTCACGGCTTTCTTCTGCGATTGCAGCATCTGCAGAGTCACCACTGGCTCCAGTTTGGTCTCCTCGACGCTCTTGCGATCCTTGCCGGGGGTCACGGGCTGTGGCGGATCGTTGATCACCAGATCCTCCTCCTCGAAGTCAGCTGCTGCCTCGGCATCGATGGTTTTGTAGGGCTCTCCACCTGCCGATGGAGCGTGGCGCTCAGCGGGATAACCGTCAACGGATCTAAGGGGACCCGGACCGTGGGGTCGGCGTGGATACAGGTGGTCAGGATGGTACGGCACGTTTTGGCCACCATAGGGGGGCAACCTGTAGACCCTCCTATTTACATCTCCCCCCGGACTGGGTCCCACAGGATACTCCGAGATGCGGTTCATGGGATACCTCTTCTGCATCATCTGCTGCTGCAGCTGCTGCTGGTGCAAGGGCTGGCGACGATGAGCAAACTGAGGAGGCACGGAGGGGTTATAAGGACGTTTGGGACCCTGGCCCTGCTGGGGCAGTCGGATGTTGCCCGCTTCCTGTTTCAACGCTGGCGGATGTCCGCTGGAGATCTTAGCGTTCGGTCGGAACTGCGGCAGGATGTTCGGCAGGTTGCTGGGTCGCGGTCCGTTCTGGGGCTTGCGGTTGAACTCGTTGTAGAAGGCTGCCGGCGGTCGCTTGCCCGGAGTGGGTGGTGCCTGGGGCACTTGCTGCGTGGTTGGGTACTGTGGCGGTGGCTCCATGTCTCGGGATGGCAGCTGGCCAAGTCCAGGCTGCTGAGCAGGGAATTTCTAGAAGAATTAACCGAATTCAATTCAAGTTACAAGCTCATAAGGAGGGACTCACCAATGGTGGTTTCTGCTGACTCAGATTGAGCACTTCGTGTTGCTGGATCTGCACGTTGGGGCTGCCGGGAGCCATTTCATCCTTGACCTTTGGGAAAACAACTGGATTGGAGTTCTGGATCTGCTGCAGACTGAGGGGCTGGGCATGGCCATTGATGTGTGGTCCAGCAGGAGGGCCTGGCATCACAGCAGAGGAGGATAGCTCCACAGACTCTTCACCCTGGGCGGGGAAACGAATGTTGGTGGAGACCAGAAGCTCCTTCGTTTCATCTACGTGTGCGTCCACTGCCGGCGGCGTGGGCTGCGGCTGATATGGCGTCGAGGTCTGTGAAGGCGGATAAGCCTGGTTGACCTGTTCCGGCTTGACCGCGGGCTTCTTGGATGGCCGCTTGTTGGAGCTGATCAGGGGCAGCTGCTGGTACGGACTGGGCGCCTCCGGCGGTGGCTCTTGGTAGGAAACAGCAGGAGCGGCTCCCTGTGTGGCAGCATTACCGTTCTGATGGAAGTTGGAGTTCTGCTGCACACTCGGCATCTGCTGGTAGCTGGTGGGCACAGCTGGCTCCTTCATTGGTCGCTTGATGTTGCCGATGTCCTCGTTAATCACCTGTCCGTACTGCACACCCGGCGTGTCCTTGGCAAACATCGTCTCCTTCTCCACGCTCGGGTGGCCCACGCTAACCTGCTGCACCTGGCTGCCGAGCACGAAGGAGGCCGACTGCTGGCCCGGCGAGATGACCACGTTGTTGATCTGGCCTGGCGCTGGTCGGTACTGCATCACGTTGGGCTGCTGCACCTGGTAGGAAACGTACTCGTTGCTGTAGTTCTCCTGGCTGCCGGAGATCACCTTCTGGTCGTTGGCATTAGCTGGTCGCTGCTGCTGCTGGTGCTGCTGCTGCTGCTGTTGTGATCCTGGCTGCTGCATCGCGAACGGCGACGGCTTGGAGGGTGCAATGGGCTCAATGAGATTGCCCTGGGCATCGAATCCCTGGTTCTGCTGGTAGTTGTGCGCCACATTGGACTCCTCCTCGGCCAGGCTGTTAAATATATCGCTGAGAGTCATTGGTGGCTTGGGAGGAGTCGGCAGCTGTGGCTGGTTTGGTGGCTGAGGCTGAGGCACGGGCTGCTGCTGTTGATGATGTTGCTGCTGTTGCTGCTGCTGCTGCTGTTTTTCCAGTTGCTGCTGGTATGGATGCTTTTGCTTTTCCAGTTGCTGCTTCTCCAGTTGTAGCTGGTATTGTTGCTGCTGGTATTGCTGCTGCTGCTGCTCTTGATATTGCTGCTGTTGCAAGAGTTGCTGCTGGTGCTGCAGCTGCTGTTGCTGCTTCTCCAGTTGCTGCTCTTCGGCCTGTGTGTTCTTCTGGCCCAGCGTGTGGTAAACGTCTGCTGGATCCAGGTTGGGAATACCAGTTCCCGGAATGGGACTAAAGGCGGGCGGTGGCGTCGGACCTTCGGTGAACACTACTGGCGGACTCGTGCTAGAGGTGGTGTACATCTTGGTGGTTGTGGCTGGTTCCGTAGGGAAGATGGCTGCCTGTGGCGTGGCGTGGTGAGTAGTAAAGGCAACGTCGCTGCTGCTGGGAGTGGGCCGTGGAGACTGGACTGGCTTTACCGGACGCTGCTCTTCCTGGGTTAACAATGGCCTGGCAGTAGTAACGGGTACGGTGGGGGTGTACTTCTTGGTGGGCACAAACTTCCTGCGGGTGGTGCCTGTGCGCGGTGGTTGCGATGTCGTGGAGGCCGTATGCACAGGAATAGGCCGGCGCGAGGTGGTGGTGTACTTGGCCGCTGGACTCGTTGGCTCTGCGGTTGTGGTTGTGGTGGTGCTAACCGGCCTCCTAGGCGGCAAAGTTCCCCGAGTGGTCGTTGTTGTGGTGGTTGTAGTGGTGGACGTAGTGGAGCTACTGCTGCTGCTGCCGGGATAGTAGGCTCCTGCCGTAGGCGTCACTGCCGTGAGCTTAGTGGTCGGCACCGTAAAAAAGTTGGAGCTGTGGTAGTTGGGCGGTGGGGGCGTGACTGGAGCCACCACTGACGTGGGCTTCTTGTTCGTGATGTAGTTCTTGTTGCTGCCCTGGTACTTCAAGTTGGCGTACGAACTGGAGACCAGGGGATAGACGAACTTGGACGAGGAGTATTTTACGGGTAGGTTGAGGAAGTCATGAATGTTGGGCGAACTGGCTCCGCTGAGCACGATCTTCTCGTTGGGATCCAAGACCTCATTGGCCTCCGGCTGGATTCCCGCTGGCTTCTTGGCACTAAAGTCGAGCTGGCCGGACACCGGATCCTGCCGGGGATAGTAGGGCTTACCCTCGTTGAAAATCTGATTAGGGAGGACGTAGCTGGTGGAGATGACATCGTCTTCGCCGGACACATCGGCATTTCGCGCCTCCAGAGGCAGTAGAGCCGAGGGCGTCTCAGTAGTTGGTTCTCCGTTCGTGGTAGCTACAGCCACGCACAGAAGCAGGAGCAGCAAACCGAAGCTGCGACTGCCTCCCATTTCGATTGGCTAAAACGAGAGAAAGAGGAGGAGAGTTAGAGTCTTCAATTGAAAACCTTCCGCCCAAGCCCAAACCACTCTTAATTTCAAAGACTGCGCAAGGCCGCTGTCACTTCAAAGCTTTGACAGCGGACCGCTTCCACTTTTATGGTGCGAAAATTGCAGCCACTTGCTGCTGGTAATGCTGCTTCGAATACCAATGCCAGCCTCGACAATTTGTCACCGAACCGAGCACAGCACCGTAGGTTGCTTGAATTGAGACATGACCGTGTCCCCGCTTCTTGGCGAGAAGTTTTTTGTTTTGGCCAAAACCAAGAGCGTAGTACCACTCCGCCAGCGCGTTATGAGTGCAGATCAAAACAGAACCAGCCTGCGGCAGTGTCGCTTACAATTAACCCAACTACATACAACTGGTGCACTCCAAATTTGGCTCCGACACTGCTCCGAGCAAGTGACTGGATGGGATTGCTATGATTTTCATAAAAAGCAGCTGCAGCAGAAGCCGCAGCGCACGAAGCGGCGGCTAGAGTTGCATCCAGCCAGCGAGCAAATAAAAGGAAAAAGTGAAATTTGACCAAATGTGAGCAGCCAGTTTTTGCAGAGCGAGTGGAAAACCCGTCTGGGAGTTGTGGCTTGTTGTGGTTATGTCAAGCGAGCCAAATGCCAGCCAGCCAGCCGCTGGCCTGACCAATAGTCTTGGCTATTGTCTAACGCTCGTCTTCGATATTCTGCTGGCACGGAAAGAGCCGAAATCGAAGGGGCTTTCGATTCAATTCGATGCGATTCGATTCGCTTCGTCTTCTGCCGCTACAGAAATTCACTTTCAAAAACACAGTTCAACTTTCATTCAATCAAAAAATACATCGATAATGTCACCCAGCCGAAATACCCAACGCTAATTATGACTGACTGACTCACTGGCTGAGCGCGGAGAGCCAGCTCCGCGTCAATGTCAAAAGCGGCAGCCACTTGCTGCTCCAAAGTCAAGGAGCGCGCCTCATTATGCGCTTAATCGCAGCGGCCTGTCAATCAAGTGGCGTAGAAATTTATTCAAAGCGAACCGGGGGCTCGGGAGATGCCGCCATGGCCTCGGAGTCGGGCAGCAAGAATCCCAAATGAAAGTGCAATTGCGGCAATTGCCAGAGTGGTGCCAGAGCCACATCTAGTGCCAGTGCCATTGGTGGTGTCTCCAAATTGCCGCGCTTATTATTATGGTCTAGATTTCCTCTCGATTGCATGCGGCCTGTGCCGCACGAAACAATTGCTGGCAATCTCGGATCTGGAGTCCCGCAGTCTGTGAGTCTCGTCGTTTACGAACTTTCATTCCAATTGTCAATGAATTGGCCAACGATTGTGCTTTCTGTTCTGCGTTCTGGGATGTTATGCAAATGCTGCTGAAACGCTGGTTCCACTGAATTTAGCAAGACCCAGCCCCGTCGATGGTCCGTAATTCATTTGGCCAAGTAGAACTGGTGCCAGCAGACTGGCTAACTGGGTAATTGGGTCACAATTTGGGAACTTGTTTGCTCTTCCCATCAGTTTTTAATGTCCGCAGCATACACAAGTCGTCGGACAACACGTTCGCTTTTATCAGTATGCTAATAAAAAAGAACACAACATGAAGCTGGAGAAGAAGCTCAACCAGAAGCTGGAGAAGAAGCAGACTCCATTGAGTGGACTGGAGTGGAATGTAGTGGAGCGTCCTGCTTGTGAAACTTGTGGGAAAGCACGCGTCAAACGAAAGACTTAAGACACAAACTTCTTGTCAACGGGGCAGCCTTGGGTATGCAAACGCGATTTTCATTGCACATTCAAGCCATGAGCTGGTCTTGATTGCCACTTTCCATTGTGGCCGTCGCCGAAGGAATTTCTGGGCGGCAGCCACTGCATTTTCATTTTCATAATTCACGCATCTGGGTCACTGTGCTAATTGTTCGTAATTATTATTCAATATGTAAGGCACGGCTTTCTTGCTGCCTGTCCGGCCGTAGAAAGTGCTAATTTAATTAAATTTAAATATGGAAACGAGTTTCAAGCCGGCACATTCCAAGCCACTCCTGGGGTCAACGAACCCTTTTCTCTGTATGCCTGCCGACACCCAAATCTGACCCAGTTCCTCGGCGCAGACACTTCCTTTGGCGGATTAAGCCTGCCACCTTTACTTTCACATTACACAATTCGCCGCGGTCTCCGGGATTAACTCATTTCGCTCGCTGCGATTCCCACAATTATGCTGGCGGGGAACTGGTGTCGCCGAAGAAGCCACCGACACCCCGAAAGTCGCACGTCTATTACGGACCACCGCAATTAGTTGTAATTTTTAATGGCTCCGGAATAGTAACAATCAAAAGCGTGGTAAACATAATTACGACGACAAAACGAAACACATAATAACGAAAATGGTTAATCCCCCCCCCTGCGGTCTATGATGTTGACAAAGAGCAGACCGAGCAGCGAGTCATTAGTTAGACCAAGACCCAGACCCAGACCCTAAGACGCGGCTTTAAACTGTCGCTGGAGCAAGAGTCAGACCAAGAGCAAGCGATTTGCTCGGCGCTTTCCTACGTTTCTTATTTCTTTTCAATGGCAACGCCAGCGGCAGCTGCAACTTTCACTTTTGGCAGCCAAAAATTTCTCGCTCAGCTTCTGAGTGCTGCTCCGTTGGTGCGGCGAGGAGTGGACTGTGGTGCGGCGCCAGAGAGAATTATTTATGGCTTACCGAATTTATGCCTCAACTTTAACTTTAACCGCAGAGCAAAAGAAACGCACACGCCGAGTGCCGCCGAGCAGCCAAACCAGAACGGTAGGACGGAACGCAAAATAAAAACAATTAAAATCAGTGAAATTTTTTCGTATGGAAGTATGAGGCAACTGGGCAAGGCAAGGCAAGGCAACCTTCTTGCAGCGGCTGTCGAAGATCTGGCCGCCGGTCCGGCTCACGTTTTTTCTTTCTGTTGATTTTTTTTTTTGTGTGAATCAGCCAGGCAGATACCAGATACGAGGCCCCAGACTTCGGACCCCCAGACCCCAGAGGAGGTACCACAAAATAAACCAACAGCGGCGGGAGAAGCGGCAGAAAGCCGTGTACGTAGCGTTGCCTGACCCCGTTAACGATCATTGGACAAACAGTCGATGGTGATGGCGATGGCGATGGCGAGTGCCAGAGTGCGGCTGGAATGTGGACGAAGCCGGGTCTTGGGCTTGGAAACCCTATGCTTATTCGGTGCCGACAATCCCAAAGGCATTAAAATGCACTTTAAAAGAATTCTTTTAACTAACTTAAGGAAATACAACCTTGTTTCTGTTTATTCTTTAATTTCTACAAAAAGTCACATTATAATTCTTGTTATTTAATTTCGATATATTTTGATCTGAACTAGCTTGAAATTCTCTTGAAAATATTAATTTTTAAGGAATTTTAAGAGTAAGTTTAATATATATTCGACTAAAGTTTAATAATTTTCTAAAGATATTTATCATATTAATTAATCATTTATCGCATTATAACTCTTAAATGATTTTTTAACCTCAGAAAATAAATGTAGACTTCCTTTTGCTGTATACACAATTTTCCCTGACCTTACGCAGTTTCCAATCTGATGGCCTTTAGGTATTTCCCTTCCCCCGAAACCTCCGCTGTATTAGTCATTCGGATTAATTTGCATTTCTTTCTGGCCAAAAAACGAAAAAGGCGAAACAAAACAAGGCGAGAAATTTCACTTTTTAAGGTGCGTAATCGCTCTTGGCCACACCACACACTCTCACACTGGCACTCGTTAAATCTGCGCGGCTTGTGGGCCGGCTGGTTGTTAACAAATCTCGGCAAGTGCACACACCTCGGGCCATCTCGTGAATCATTCGAGTGCTGCAATCATTTCGAGCGAATTCCCGAAAGTCGAGAGGAAATCCGTGTGGCCCCCAATCGGATTTCCGCTTGGATTTCTCGTCCAGACTCATAGACACTCGTAGAAAGTGACGCCCACATATGCTAAGTGGCGATTAGCATATAGAAATGAATAACCCCAATGCCCAAATCGAGAGGAATTCCTTCGCCAGAAGCCACACACACACTCCCCATAGAGAGCGAATAACTAAAAAATCAATAAACCGAAATAGCCGCTGAGCTCTAAGAGCTAAGCGTTAAACGTCTAAGAAATGGCAATGAAAGTCAAGGCAACGTGCCTGAAATCTTAATTATAATAATGCGCACATTCGCAGGTTCTTCAAAGTGAAATGGTGAAATTTCAGCTTGCGCCGCCGCGCCAGAGTGTGAAGTTCAAGCCGAGAGCACTTCGAATGCCACACACACACACACAGCACACTCTCGAAAACTCGAATTCGCTGCTATTTTATTAGTTATAATGAAGTCGACGACGGCAAGTCGAAATTTACAACAACTTATGGCACAAAGCGAGGAAATTATGCGCTGCACACATGCGCCGTCGCGGACGATATGGATTTTACAATGGAATTGCTATTATTAAAGTACTGTCCGAGCAATCAAATGGCAACAGCTGCGTCTGGGGCTGTGGTTGAAGTGCTGATTTGAAGAAAAAGCGTACAGAAAAGCACCAGCGTACCAGCATAGAGTGACAGCCATGTAGCTGGAGCTGCAGTTGAAGCTGCCCGAAACTCCCCAGGTGCACAGGAAAAATATGACGATAATTAGCATATCACATCTTGAACTCGACATTGTTTTCTTACATTTTTCTATGACTGGATTTATCAACTTGTTTACAAATTACATTTTTTTATTGTATTATTGTATATAAATCCATCCAACTTTACTACACTTTTCTCTCAG